>VDFB02065629.1:0-61866 GCA_007258455.2 Sequoia sempervirens
TTTGTTCCTATGGTATAATCAAATCCCATACCTTGGGCTTAGCTCCTACTAAGCATCTTAGCAGGTTACCCAAACTCTTATTCACCACCTTTGTTTGTCCATCAGTCTATGGATGGTGTGCAGAATTGAACTTCAAATCTATCTTCAACTTCTTCCATAACGTCCTCTAGAAATAGCCAACAAATTTGGTATCTCTGTATGAAACTATACTCTTTGGTAGACCATGTAGTATCACCACCTCTTTGAAAAAAAACTCTACAAAATGAACAACATCATTGGTCTTATGACACGAAATGAAATGTGTCATCAAAAATCTATCCACCACCACAAATATGGAATCATGCCCTCTCTATGTCCTTGGAAATCCAAGAACAATATCCATGCTAGCTCCCATGGCCTGTCAAGTACAAGTAATGGTTGATACAATCCAGTATTCTAACTTGTTCCTTTCTCCATCTAACATACTCTACAACTTTGTACAGAATTCTTCACATCTTGTTGTAACTATGGCTAGTAATAATTATCACTAACAAGAGCAATGGTCTTATCTCAACTGAAATGTCTTGTCAGTCCTCCACTATGCTTTTCCTTGATTAGATTCTCTCTCATGAACCTCCTAGGAATGCACAATTGGATTCCTTTAAAAAACATCCCATCTTGGATTAATAAATCCAACCATCTTGTCCTATCCAATGTAATAGGTTCCAAACAAGCCTTCCAAGCTTCCACAAATTTTGGATCTTTGGGATACAAGCTCTTGAGTTCATTGAAACCAACAACCTCTATATTCATCTCTATCAGAAAAATTTTCCTTGTACTCAAGGAATCTACAACTCTATTTGACCTTCCACTCTTGTGTTTTAATAAGAAAGTATAACTTTTCAAAAAATCAACCCATTTTAAGTGCCTTTGGTTTAACTTTCCTTGACTATTGAGATACTGCAAAGCCTAGTGATCAGTATGTTAGCTCTCAAAAACACAGGAAAGAATACCTCAAGAGGTTTCCAATCTCCTGGTACATTTTAGGGTAACAGAAAAAGCCAAATGGTTTAAGCTTTCTACTCTTCAGGTGCTGCTTAACCTAGGCGGGTGTACCTATATGAGTTGGGTAGACTTGAATTTTGATCTTCTCTCTTGCAGTAAATTTTCCACGATGGCAGATGGAAGTGGACAAATAAAATAAAATTTGGTATAAATTGTATAGAAATATTCAAGACTAGATCCTAATATGTTCAGTTAGCAGATGTAAAAATATGAATGAAACTAAGTAATGGAAGAAAGTAGAGACTAGTGCCTTATTGGGTATGCAGAGTCAAATGACATCTTAAATGAGTGATTTCTTTCTGGAGAACATTCAAATTTTTTGGAATATTTTTTGTTTATAACTTGTATAAACATGCAAGACTGTGATTATTAAGTTCTTCTTACTGATTCAGATGAATTTCCCTGATTACTATGATTAATTAAAAGGATTTAATCCTTCCTTGAAAGAACCAATCAACCAATCACACAAATACAACAAATGTGCACTGATAAACCAAACATAAACTTGTTATTGCAATTTAAATAACAAGACAACATCAATCTTGGAGACAACCTGAATAATACTTTCAATGAGCACAACAAACAATTGACACCAGAAATATGCCAGCATATTAAATGATTCTCATTGATATCTCCATCATTTCAAAACATGCATCATAGTCTCATAGTTGTGAAACATTGTGTTCTACTATATATTGCTATCTATCTTCTATCCTATTCTACTTATTACCTCTGTCTATTTCATTTCCAAAATAGATATTTATACATTGAGTACACGAAAGGAAGCGTCCTTTCGGAAATGTCATATGTTTACATAACAAAAAGATTAAAGGACAATTAGGCTCTGTTTAGCCACAAGTGAATCTTAGTTAGATGATCCAAATAATCCCATAGCTCACGCGTATCCGCATCTCCAATTGCGTTTCGGATTGAAATCTACAACTTTATCATTTTTTCATTTTGCTCACTCGCCTCATCTAACATCGTGCTTTCAGCAATAGCAACCTTCAGCATTTTGCGCAGCATCGATTCATTCTAACTTTTCCATCTAGTAGCTTCTTTCAATTTCCCTCTATCATTAGAGAGTGAGACCGATGTTTTTAGAGAAACATCTATCAATCCCTGCACATCTCCCTGCAATTCATCATGGAAATTTTGATGCCTATTTATAAAATGACTAGCATTTTCAATTGCGACACTATTAGAAACATCTCTCTCGCTCACTTCCTGAAACTTCTCTGTGATTCGTTCATTCATCCTTTCATGCTCTTTCAATGCATCAAGTGTATGTGAATACTTTCCCCAGAGCTTACTTAACCAAGATGCTAAACCATCCTGCCTCTTTTTTATTATTGCCACAAGTGCATCATATTTTCCTTGGGAATATGCACTTGATCCTTCCCAATGATCCTTTGACTGAGAACTTTGGCCTTGAGTAAGCCTCCTGGGTGTCTTCATAGTAACACCTACTAAATCCTTTAATCTGTCATTTTCTCTCAGCACTCTTTCATTATTTAGCTTGTACATTTCCCTTTCCTTTATCAACATATGAATATGTGCTTTGTTCAATTTTGCAATATTAACTCCAATTTCTACAGTAGCCACAGGATCAGCCTCTCCAACCTTTAGGTTCATGACATGGCCAAATGCCTTTTCTGTATCAATAACTACTGAATTTTTGTGAGGTGGGTACAAGACCCAAATCATCAATGATCCTTCATCAGTATTGTACTTGGATCTTGCATACACTTCTGTTATTTTTTCTTTGTCAAGCTTGTGTGTAGCATTACTATCCTTCAAGAAACTATCAAAGACCAATGCAGAATTAAGGTCAAGTTTGGGAAAGATCATGACACCAACATTCTCCAACATTTTCCTCCCCTTCTCAGGGGTCATACCTGTCATCTCATGATCCACACACTTTCTGAATTGGTTCAACAATTGTTCTTCATTTCCTATAGTGACATCATCAACCTTTTCTCTTATTTCCTTTCCCTTCTGCTTATAGAAAAATGCTTTGAATTCTAGGGAATTTATAAATTCATCATCTGAAACAAATGATCTATATTCAATATGCCTCGCATCTGCTTCACCACTCTCTTCAATGCTCAACTCCCTTGTTGGGAAAACATAATGCTGAGTTCTCAACCTGGACACCTTCTCTAGTTTGCCTTGGGTACATTATCTTTAGGTGTCTCCTCTTCTCTAGAAGATAACAACTCAACATCCTGCAATCCTTGATTATACCTTTCAACCACTATCTCTGCTTCATCTTCATCTAAATTCTGGATCATATCATCAAAGGGATAGGGTACATGCTAATGCCCTCCAAAGTATATCTTCATTTTAGCAGAATTAATATATCCCTCTGGATCAAAGTTTTTCCTAAGTTTTCCTCTCTTCATGTTATAATGCAACAATTTATCAAGGATCAGATTGTATCCTTCCTTAGCCAACATAGTGAAATCACCAAAGCACAATGTACTAGGCATAAATGTCTGCTTCCCAAAAGAGCTGAAATTCATAACACTACAGTAATCCATATGTCTAACAATCTCCAAGTATGCAATTCTATTTGGAACCGTCTTTGGTAAAATAAAAGGGGCATCCTCAAACCCATAAACTCTGATCATGGTAGCTCCCTCCAAGCAATACCAATCTCCCCAATTATGATCAAGTGGGCAATTGAAATATTTTGGCTGAAGAAATCTCTTTATCTCATTAGATAATGAATAATTACAAGGATAATGGTACAGTCTATACAATGTTTTTACAAAATACTCTTCAAAATGAATCTAACTAGCATTGGCAAACCTACTATCCCAAACAATAGTCCACAATTGAACTGGTAATGTTTCACCATCCTTATTAAACTGGGAAATTCTCATCTCCAGTGGCCACACTCCCAACTCTTGTCCAAAATAGAGTACCAAATGCATCAACAATGAATAATGCCTGAGATGAAAGGTAGAAGATCCACCCTTGATAGCCATCAATCCTGAATCAAGCCCCTTAAAAATTTACGAGGCATAGTCAAATGGCCTAGAATTGTGATATTGGATATCTGATGTGATAATCATTGGCACAATTGACATGAATTTCGGGGCATCCATTCCCAATACTTGACATACTGAAAAGTAGGTGTATTTAATATAGGGTTCAAACAAATCCACATGATAAGGGGGACCCTCATTATCCTACAGGGGAACTAGTTGGCTGCCCTGTTTAACCCTGTGAATTGGCAGCCTCCAACCCTTATAAATTGTATCCATTCTCGAGAATTCCTTCTCCAATTCTTCATATATGATCTCCTCATTTTATAAATTGAAAACTTCATTGATTGCCTCCTTTGAAAAATGTATCTGTGGCTTTATAGATGGGTCACATATAGCTTTGTGTTTCAGGTCATAGTGATCAGCTAGCAATTTTACTAATTCTGCATTTACAAATATGTTAGGGCACACCAGTTTTCCAACATTCAGCTTCCATGGATTTCAAACTGGTTCAAAACGGTTTCTTCTATGATAATGGAAATTGAACAATTCATATCCCCTTATTTGAGTCCAAACGTCTCCAATAAACTTGTATTTATCATCTAGCTTGTCGAGTTCTGCCCTAAGTTGTGCAGATCTTCTGGCTTTTGGCCCAGAGCCAGGCAATTGGTCAATGAGGTCTTGATTCAATCTTCTTTCTGTGCCCTCATGTTCCCCTTTGGTTTTCTATTTTTTCCCCTTTGTTTGACTACTCTCACCAAGTTTTCTACTTTTATTTTTTCCAGAACTAGGGGACTCAATTCTTCAAGATTACAGAAGTTAAAATTTGGAAGGTTAAGACGCAATCACTTACAATATACTGCTCGAGCTCCTCAGGTTGAAAGATGTCCTGGTTCTCTGTTCGCATTGATGACCCCTCTGCTATCAATTCAACACTAATGCATTTGATTGAATTTTCCCTGTTATATCTATCGCGCCATTAATGTGTCAGCTGAAGCACGAATGAAAACTTATTTGAAACATACACTGTCGCATCAAATGTCTTGTCGGTGAGAGATTTTCAAATCTGGGGTGAAATCTTTTTTGCAACATTCATTAAACCTTTCACCAAGACATCCTGTGGTCTCATCAACATTTGGAATCATACTGATGACTATTGCTTCAGTCTTTCATATCACTGTGACAATTCTAAGTCAGGGAGACATTTCATAGAGTTCATTGTGTCTTACCAATATGCACCCTGTAGTATCTTTCTGGTCACTGAGACATCATCACACTCTCGCCGATGAAACTACACCTCGGTGTGACCTTGAAAACTCAAAATGACTCATACCGACATCAAATGTCTCGCCGAACCCTTTTCTCTAATATGTTCCATTCGGTGAGACTTTCCCCGAAGTGTTTCATCGGTGTAACTTTCACTTTCGGCGGAACGCATGCCGAAGACCTCTTCTCTCGCCGATGCGCATCTCTATCAGTGTGAATTTTGAGTTGGAAAGACTACATGACCTCCTCTCGATAGCTTTTTGATGAAACCCCCTTGCTCCTTATCGACAAGACCCAACACTTTCGGTAAGACATCATTCCGATAACCATTAGTTTGGCTGATACATCACTTCATGCGCTAGTCGATGAGACATTTATGAGTTCGTTATGACTCATTCCAATAACAATTCTCTTGCCGATATGAATTTTCTGTCGGTGAGACAATAAATGTGTCCTGCCGATAATCTGCAAAAAGTATACATTAGTGAAAAATATCATAGGTCGGGGAGACCTTCACTCTTTCTTGCTGATATGGGTAATACAATGAAATACCAAGGACTAGATGGATTGAAATGGATCATATGACAAAATATAAGCAAGAAATTTCAAAGAGGTAATTTTATGCTTCTAATGAGGACTCATTTTGGAAACTCATGAATGCAATTGACTATGAAATTTCAAAATTTCACAGTTCTAATAGTGGCTCTGTCTGGGGATCAATGATTGTGAGATCATTTCAAGGATCTAGATTTCTTGGTGAGCAGACCAAACTCAAGGTGATGGATTGTGTGAGCAAGATGGCATGAATGGAAATGAAAATGAATGTGACCCTACATTACTATACATGGAAACGATTTATTTGGAGGAAGGAAAATCAAGATTGTCCATGTACTGGCAAGTCCTGTTCCTTTTATTTCCTAAACTACTCTGCATGGAAAATAGAATTTTGAAAGGATTGTTAAGGATTGTCCATGCACTGGCAACCCTTAATCCTTTGTATTATTCAAGAGAAAAAATGCTTCAAAAATTGCCCATGTACAGGCAATTTCTGATCCTCACCAACCATATTTTGTAGATAATATGAATCTTCACCTCTCTTTCCAACAACCAGAAAAGGTCCTAGCCACAAAGCCTCAAACTTTCCATGTTTTCCCTTCTCTTGACACCTTGCGTTCCACATCAGTACCAAATCATTTTCTTCAAATTTTCTATTTTTTTCCTTTTTATCAAATAGATAATTCATCTGTGTCTGTAACTTTATGTTTTGGTTTTAGGCAACTCTCCTTATTTCATCAAGTTCAACTAGTTGCTCCATTCTTTCCTCCATAGGTTCTGGAATATCCAAATCTTCCTGAAGGACAAACTTGTAGATAGGTAACAAATTCTACAAAGGAATCCTGGCTTGTGTTCCATACACCAATTCAAATGGGGATTTTCCAATTTCCTTTTTTACTGTAATCCTATCGGCCCAAACAACCAGTTTTAATTTTTAATCCCAAGCTTTCTTATTCTGACCTAACATCCTTCTTATAATCTTCAGAAGACTTTTATTGCTAGATTCTGCTTGACCATTAGCTTGTGGATGGTAAGGGGCTGCATAAGAAATGGTACTACCATATGTGCTACAAAATTTTCTAAATTCATCTGATCTGAAACACATCCCATTGTCCGTGATCAACCTCAGTGGTGTACCAAACCTGGTAATGATGTTATCCATAAAGAAAATTGTTACAACTTTACTTGTAGCTTGTTTAGTTGGGACTGCTTCTACCCATTTGGTAAAATAATCAGTGGCCACTAGTATCCATTTATGTCATCCACTCAATTTTTCTTGTATCTCTCCAATGAAATCAATTCCCCATTGATGAAAAGGGGCATCAGCCTACAAGGGTCGAAGTGGAAAAGCTCCCTGATACTTCAGTTTTCTAGAGAATTTCTGGTAGGCCTCACATTTTCTTACATATGTATAAGAGTCATTAAAAACCTTTGGCCAGTAATAACATGCCCTGAGAATTTTATGCGTAGTTGTCTTTGCTGAGTAATGTCCTCCACAAAATGCTTCATGCATTTCACTCAAGACATTGCGTGGTCTGTGATTCATCCATACATAACAATAGTATACCATCCCTATTCTTCCAAAATAGATCTCCATCCATGAAGACATACTTAGATGCCTACAACCTCAGAGTTCTTTTTTGGCTATCACTCAATTCCTTTGGACACTTCATGTATTTAAGGTAATGCATGATATCTACATACCATGGAGTATGCTCAATGCTCACAATTGCAGTCTCTTCTTCTATATTGCAAATTTGATTTGCTTCAATGTTCACTTCTGCCATTAACTTAGCCAAGCCCTGACCTCTTACCAGTTTAGTAATTTGTATCTCCATGTCAAACTCTTGGATTTTGTTAATCCATCTACATATTTTTCCTAGTACTTCTGACTGTGTCAGAATATCCTTGACAACTGCATGAGGGACATAAGCAACCACCTTTGCTCCAACAAGATATGGCCTAAAAGCTTTTATAGCTTTTACTAATGCAAATGCCTATTTTTCCATTATATCATACTTTAATTCAGACCCCTGTAATGACTTACTGAAGAAAGACACAGGCTGTTCATAACCATTCTCATTCTTCTGTAACATAACAGCATCAATAGTGTGCATTGAGGCGAATGAAAATATTTGAAAAGGTTTTGCAAAATCCAGAGATTTAAGGACAAGAGCTTCCTTGATGGCTCTTTTAATGGATATAAAAGCTTCCAAGGCTTCTGCAGTCCACTCTACCTTTTGTCCTTTCTTCAACATTTTTGATATGGGTTTAATGATCTCAGCAAAGTTAGAAAAAAATCTCCTAACAAAATTAATCTGTCCAAAGAATGACTGTATAGCCTTAACAGTTTTAGGGACAAGAATTTTATCAATGGCCTCAACCCTTTTAGGATCTATCCTAATCCCTTCTTTTGAGACAATATGTCCCAAGAGCTTATCCTCTGTGACTGCAAAATGACATTTTATAGGGTTCAAGCTAATACCATATTCTAGGGCTTTTATAAATACCTTCTCCAGATGTTGAACATGATCTTCAACCTTCTTTGAATAGGCAGTCAGGTCATCCTGATACACCTCCATGATAGCATTGATCAAATCTGCAAACGCCACATCCATAGCTCTTTGGAAAGTTGCTCCTGCATTAGTGAGACCAAATGGAATTCTTAGATAAACATATGTCCCCCAAGGAGTTGTAAATGCCATCTTATATTGTTCAGATTCTTTGACCTTGACCTAGTTATACCCTAAAAACCCATCCATCATAGACAACAGTTCACACCCTGTTACCTTATGCAATATAGCCTTCATATTGGGTAGAGGATAATTATCTTTGAGGGATGCCATGTTTAGATTTCTGAAATCTACACATAGCATGATATCTCCATTTTTCTTTCTCATAGGGACCAAGTTTGAGACCCACGTTGAGTGCCTAATTGGTTTAATGATTCCCCCATCTCTGAGCTTTGCCAATTCTTCTTGCATTTTAGGCTCCAATGTTGGATTTATGGGTCTTTTCTTATGTCTGAATGGCTTAGCATCTAGCTTCAATGGTATTTCATGCTGAAACAAATATTCCCTATATGCTTTTAGATCTTCATAAGACCAGGCAAACACATGTTTATATTTTCTCAGCAACTCTATCAACATTCTTCTAATTGTAGGGCTTATTTTCTTCCCTATGTACACCTTTCTTAGTGCAATTTTAGTTCCCAAGTTAATCTCTTCAATATCTTCCCTTTTAACTGATGTTTGCTTCATGAGAGACTGATCATTTCCATCATACACCCTCTCCAATGCCACTAAGCCTTTAGGAAGCTTATTTTTTTTAAGCTGTAAGATCTCCTTCCCAAATACTGTTTGCTTCCCATCCACTTCCTCAACAAAGGCATTGAAATCAATTTCTTGGGCTTCATATTGGTCTATATAGTGGAGGAATTTCAAAAGGTCAGTATCATCATTAAAGACCTGCCAACTATATATGTTATCAGGGACTGCAGACCTTGTCTTGAACTCGATTTGTGATACTCCAGCCAATGTAATGTCATCTCTCTTTAGTGCTACATTTGCTAGAAAATATGCCATTATGTTCTTTGACCTATCAATCCACTCAATTGAGAAGGCATCAAACAAATCAATTGTGTCCCATACAACATTCCTGTATTGTTTCAGTCTTTTGTGTTTTGCTACATATTTTGACTTAATTTGTGAAACAACCAACTTGGAATCCCCTAGAACAGCCATCAACTTGATTTTATGTTTCACAGCTATATTCAAACCTGTTATTAAAGCTTCATATTCTGCCACATTGTTTGTACATTCAAATGTTAATAGGAATGAATACTTAAATGTAATACCTTTGAAGGTGAAACAAACACAATCCCAGCTCCATTACCTTCTTGGCAGCATGCTCCATAAAAATACATTTTCCACACTTCATTGCAGTTTTGTGCCACATGCTTTTCAATTGGGTCAGCATTGACTAATTCTGGATGGGCTGATTCTATCTTAAAACTTCCAAAATTAACATCACAAAAATAATTGATTTGATCCTGTGGTACACAATCAACAACTTGGTTCATCCTTGGCTCCCTATATAACTTCACTTCCTGACCATTTACCAGAATTGTTGCATAAGAGAGATCAAACTAGACATTTCCACCAACCGCAGCTATCCACTGTCTTGATAGAAGCATCCCAAACTGAGGAGGGGTGTCAATTACTATTATATCAATGTTATAGGCCACCTGAGGATAAGCAACTAGTTTGACTTCAACATCCTTCATTATACCCACCATAGGAACAGTTCGGTTATCCATTGCATAGCACTTACCTCCATTTGTATCCACCCACATGCCAAGTGGTTTCATAACTCCTACTGGCATAATATTTATGGCAGCTCCAGAGTCTATCATGCAATTGCTCAGCAATTTGTTATTTATGAGTAAGGTAGTGAAAAAAGGATCAACCTATGGGGGACTTAATAATGCATTACTAAGGCATACTTCTGGGATATTCACTTTCTCTTGCTTATTAATAGTTTTAGTGGCCATCCTACTTTCAGAATTCACATGTCTTTCATTCCCATTTGTTATTAATTGGACAACACTGTCTCCGTATTCCTTAATTTTCATCATCTCAAGTAGTGGAACAGACATCTTTACCTGGGATAAAGCCTGAGTGAAGTCAAAAGAAGAACCATCCACTTTAACCATTTTATTTTGTTCTGATGTTTCTCCTTTGTTCTCTTCTTTTTCTCTTTTACTTGGCTGATCAAGCTTTTGCATTTCTTTGTGTAATTCCTTCATTTCCTCCTTTTGGATAGGCTTCTATTCACTTTTATCATGTTGTTTATTTTCTGCCTTTTTCGCAGTTCCTTGTGTCACCTTTTTCTCTTTCATAAAGATTCCCCTCGGGACACCTTCCTTCTCATTTACAGTCCTATTTCTCAACTAGTACTTACTCTTTGCTTCTTCAACTGCAGCAATAGTTAATCTCTCTATCTCCTCTTTAGTAAGCTTCCTCATACTGCATTGAGTAGGTGTTTCAACATAATGTTGCTTTGTATAATCTCCTTCATAGTCAGAAAGGATCTGCTGCTCAGCCATGTGGACATTGTATTTTTGATTTGAGACATCATACTCGTAACCTTCATCCTTTGAAGATGAGTACCTTTCCTCCACATGGTGAAAAGTGTTTGAAGTCAAATACACTGTGTGATCTTCTCCACTATTTCCCATCAACGTTCCTTCCTCTTGCATTCTTTGGGCTACAACACAATAATTTGGGGAATGTGGCTTATCACAGATTTCACATAAATAATTGTTATTCAGCATATAGGTTCCCTTCTTCCTCAATGGATCAGGCGTTTCTTTGTTTCTAGGCCTATCTGTTATAGGTTTTCCATCTTTCTAGTTTGTGTTATAAGGCATGTTATGCAACCTAGTCCTTTCATTCTTGTATGTGTTCTCCTATTTGTATTGATAATTATTGGTTTGTTGGGGAGCCCTATGATTGTCTCTTTTATCGATTATCCTAGCAGCCCTCCTATTGTTTTCAATTGTTAATGTTGTCTTCTGGGCTTCAACCAAGTCTCTTGGGAACCTATTTCTCAGTTCATACCCTATTTTAGGATCGAACGCATTCAAATAAACACTCAATGCCACAGAGTCTAGCAATTTTGATCCAGGAGGTATTTTATTCTGCAATTTATTGAATCTTCAGTTGAAATCATAAATTGAGTCATTCTAATTTTTTTGAATCGCATCAATTCATGAAGAGCAGCATCAGGTGCACTTTGATTCCCATATTGCTCAAGGAATCGGTCCTGAAATATTTGGAGAGAATCAATAGAGGCTGTTGTTAGGCTGTTGAACCAATCTCTGGCTTCTTCAGTAAGTGATATCATGAATAGCCTCATATGTAAATATTCATAAGGTACATCCAAATCTTGAATGAAGGCATTAAAACTCCTTAAATGGTCCTCAATAGAAATTGCACTACTCCTTGTAAACTTAGGCACCATACCTCTCCAACTGCCATCCATGGGGTAAGGGTATAATTGAAACCCTGCTAAATCAAACTGTCTGATCGTTGTTGTATACTGGTGAGGGGGAGAGTTAGGTGGATACTGATATTGGTACATTGGATTATTGAATTGTGTATGATGATGTGGTACATAATGCTAATTATGAGGTGGCTGCATATTTGTATATTGTGTGGGAATATGAGGTGGATGATTTGGTTGTATGTATTGATTCCCTATTTGATGGTGAGGAACCCTTGGTGGATCAAAAGGCCCTTCACCATGATTACCCTACTTATGAGGTGGTACATACTTTGGGGGGCAACCGGCTGTCTGAGTAATGTTCTGAGTTTTCTGCAATTTGAATTCTTTCATTGCTTGTATCATTTTGGCTTTCTCTTGCTCTTCCCTCTCCTTTTTTTGAGATTCAAACTGTGCTTTAAGTTCTTCATAAGTTAAAGATTCATAATCTTCTTGAGGAGTCTCATGATCATTGGACTCATTTTGGTTACCCTTCATTTTTTGATCATATTCATGTTGACATCTGAGTCGTTCAACTTCAAATTTAGCATGCTACTCTACCTATTTCTGAGGATCGTAAAAAGGATTTCTTTGATCTTCTGGGGTACAAGGTTCTGCACTTGAATTATCTCTCCATGTATCATAACGGTCATATGTTTGACCATGAGGTATTGATGATTTGTCTTTGTTCGTCATGCACATGTCCTCATTTATCCTTTTACCCTTATCAACCCTATCATCCTTGTGTGTCCACTTACTGCTACCGGCAGGAGCTCTAGTATGACCTCCCCTATATTGAGATCTTCTTCCATTCATGTTGCAATTTTTTTATCAGAGTCACCACTCACTTTCTTAAAAGTGAGAAAAATGTTTGTTTTTTATTATTCCCAGTAGAGTCTATATAGATTTCTGACTCTATGATTAAGGTGCAGATTCTAAGTTAATTCCCCAGCGGAGTCGCCAGTTTGTTAGCTCTCAAAAACACAAGCAAGAATACCTCAAGAGGTTGCCAATCTCCTGGTACGTTTTAGGGTAACAGAAAAAGCCAAATGGTTTAAGCTTTCTACTCTTCAGGTGTTGCTTAACCTAGGCGGGTGTACCTATATGAGTTGGGCAGACTTGACTTTTGATCTTCTCTCTTGCAGTGATTTTTCCACGATGGCAGATGGAAGTGGAAAAATAAAATAAAATTTGGTATAAATTGTATAGCAATATTCAAGACTAGATCCTAATATGTTCAGATAATAGATGTAAAAATATGAATGAAACTAAGTAATGGAAGAAAGTAGGGACTAGTGCCTTATTGGGTATGCAGAGTCAAATGAAATCTTAAATGAGTGATTTCTTTCTGGAGAACATTCAAATTGTTTGGCATATTTTTTGTTTATAACTTGTATAAACATGCAAGACTGTGATTATTAAGTTCTTCTTACTTTTCCAGATGAATTTCCCTAATTACTGTGATTAATTAAAATGATATAATCCTTCCTTGAAAGAATAGATCAACCAATCACACAGATAAATCAAATGTGCACTAATAAACCAAACATAAACTTCTTATGTCAATTTAAATAACCAGACAACATCAATCTTGGAGACAACCTGAATAATACTTTCAATGAGCACAACAAACAATTGACACCAGAAATACACCAACATATTAAATGATTCTCATTGATATCTCCATCATTTCAAAACATGCATCATAGTCTCATAGTTGCGAAACATTGTGTTCTACTGTATATTTCTATCTATCTTCTATCCTATTCTACTTATTACTTTTGTCTATTTCATTTCCGAAACAGATATTTATACATTGAGTACATGAGAGGACGCGTCCTTTCGGAAATGTCATATGTTTACATAACAAAAATATTAAAGGACAATTAGGCTCTGTTTAGCCACAAGTGAATCTTAGTTAGATGATCCAAATAATCCTGGAGCTCATGTGTATCTGCATCTCCAATTGTGTTTCGGATTGAAATCTCCAACTTTATCATTTTTTCATTATGCTCGCTCGCCTCATCTAACGTCATGCTTTCAGCAGTAGCAACCTTCAACATTTCGCGCAGCATCGATTCATTCTCACTTTTCCATCTGGCAGCTTCTTTCAGTTTCCCTCTATCATCAAAGAGTGAGACCGACATTTTCATAGCAGCATCTATCAATCCCTGCGCATCTCCCTGCAATTCATCATGGAAATTTCGATGCCTATTTATAAAATGACTAGCATTTTCAATTGCGACACTATTAGAAACATCTCTCTGGCTCACTTCCTGAAACTTCTTTGTGATTTGTTCATTCATCCTTTCATGCTCTTTAAATGCAGCAAGTGTATGGGAATACTTTCCCCAGAGCTTACTTAACCAAGATGCTAAACCATCCCGCCTCTTTTTGATTATTTCCACAAGTGCATCATATTTTCCTTGGGAATATGCACTTGATCCTTCCCAATGATCCTTTGACTGAGAACTTTTGCCTTGAGTAAGCATCCTAGATGTCTTCATAGTAACACCTACTAAATCCTTTAATCTGTCATTTTCTCTCAGCACTCTTTCATTATTTAGCTTGTACATTTTCCTTTCCTTTATAAACATTTGAATCTGTGCTTTGTTGAATTTTGCAATATTAACTCCAATTTTTGTAGTAGCCATAGGATCAGCCTCTCCAACGTTTAGGTTCATGACATGGCCAAATTCCTTTTTTGTATCAATAACTACTAAATTTTTGTGAGGTGGGTACAAGGCCCAAATCATCAATGATCCTTCATCAGTATTGTCCTTGGATCCTGCATATACTTCTGTTACTTTTTCTTTGTAAAGCTTGTGTGTAGCATTACTGTCCTTCAAGAAACTATCAAAGACCAATGCAGAATTAAGGTCAAGTCCGGGAAAGATCATGACACCAACATTCTCCAACATTTTCCTCCCCTTCTCAGGGGTCATACCTGTCATCTCATCATCCAAACACTTTCTCAATTGGTTCAACAATTGTTCTTCATTTCCTGTAGTGACATCATCAACCTCTTCTCTTATTTCCTTTCCCTTCTGCTTATAGAAAAATGCTTTGAATTCTATGGAATTTATAAACTCATCATCTGAAACAAATGATCTATATTCAATATGCCTCGCATCTACTTCACCACTCTCTTCAACACTCAGCTCCCTTGTTGGGAAAACATAATGTTGAGTTCTCAACCTAGACAGCTTCTCTGGTTTTCCTTGTGGCACATTATCTTTAGGTGTCTCCTCTTCTCCAGAAGATAAAAACTCAACATCCTGCAATCCTTAATTATACCTTTCAACCACTATCTCTGCTTCATCTTCATCTAAATTCTAGATCATATCATCAAAGGGATAGGGTACATGTTGGTACCCTCCAAAGTTTATCTTCATTTTAGCATAATTAATATATCCCTCTAGATCAAAGTTTTTCCTAAGTGGTCCTCTCTTTATGTTATAATGCAACAATTTATCAAGGATCAGATTGTATCCTTCCTTAGCCAACATAGTGAAATCACCAAAGCACAATGTACTAGGCATAAATGCCTACTTCCCAAAAGAGCTGAAATTCATAACACTAGAGTAATCCATCTGTCTAACAATCTCCATGTATGGAATTTTGTTTGGAACCGTCTTTGGTAAAATAAAAGGGGCATCCTCAAACCCATAAACTCTGATCATGGTAGCTCCCTCCAAGCAATACCAATCTCCCCAATTATGATCAATTGGCCCATTGAAATCTTTCGGCCGAAGAAATCTCTTTATCTCATCAAATAATGAATAATTACAAGGATAATGGTATGGTCTATACAATGTTTTTACAAAATACTCTTCAAAATGAATGAAACTAGCATTGGCAAACCTACTGTACCAAACAACAGTCCACAATTGAACTGGTAATGTTTCACCATCCTTATTAAACTAGGAAATTCTCATCTTCGGAGGCCACACTCCCAACTCTTGTCCAAAATAGAGTACTAGATGCATCAGCAATGAATAATTCCTGAGATGAAAGGTGGAAGATCCACCCTTGCTAGCCATCAATCTTGAATCAAGCCCCTTAAAAATGTACGAGGCATAGTCAAATGGCCTAGAATTGTGATACTGGATATCTACTGTGATAATCATTGGCACAATTGACATGAATTCTGGGGCATCCATTCCCAATACTTGACAGACTAAAAAGTAGGTGTATTTCATATAGGGTTCAAACAAATCCACATGATAAGGGGGACCCTCATTATCCTATAGGGGAACTAGTTGGCTGCCCTGTTTAACCCTGTGAATTGGCAGCCTCCAACCCTTATAAATTGTATCCATTCTCGAGAATTCCTTCTCCAATTCTTCATATATGATCTCCTCATTTCAGAACCTTCCAAATTGAAAACTTCACTGATTGCCTCCTTTGAAAAATGTATCTATGGCTTTCCAGATGGGTCACATATAGCTTTGTGTTTCGGGTCATAGTGATCAGCTAGCAATTTTACTAATTCTGCATTTACAAATATGTTAGGGCACACCAGTTTTCCAACATTCAGCTTCCATGGATTGCAAACTGGTTTCTTCTATGATAATGGAAATTGAACAATTCATATCCCCTTATTTGAGTCCAAACGTCTCCAATAAACTTGTATTTATCATCTAGCTTGTCGAGTTCTGCCCTAAGTTGTGCAGATCTTTTGGCTTTTGGCCCAGAGCCAAGGAATTGGTCAATGAGGTCTTGATTCAATCTTCTTTCTGTGCCCTCATGTTCCCCTTCGGTTTTCTATTTTTTCTCGTTTGTTTGACTACTCTCACCATGTTTTCTACTTTTAATTTTTCCAGAACCAGGGGACTCCATTCTTCAACATTACAGAAGTTAAAATTTGGAAGGCTAAGATGCAATCACTTACAGTATACTGCTCGAGCTCCTTAGGCTAAAAGATGTCCTGGTTCTCTGTTTGCATTGATGACCCATCTGCTATCAATTCAACACTAATGCATTTGATTGAATTTTCCCTTTTATATCTGTCGCGCCATTAATGTGTCAGCTGAAGCACGAATGAAAACTTATTTGAAACATACACTGTCACATCAAATGTCTTGTCGGTGAGAGATTTTCTAATTTGGGGTGAAATATTTTTTGCAACGTTCATTAAACCTTTCGCCAAGACATCCTATGGTCTCATCAACATTTGGAATCATACCGATGACTATCGCTTTAGTCTTTCATATCGCTGTGACAATTCTGAGTCAGGGAGACGTTTCATAGAGTTCATTGTGTCTTACCGATATGCACCCTGTAGCATCTTTCTAATCACTGAGACATCATCACACTCTCGCCGATGAAACTACACCTCGACGTGACCTTGAAAACTCAAAAAGACTCACATTGACATCAAATGTCTCGACGAACCATTTTCTCCAATATGTTCCATTTGGTAAGACTTTCCCCAAAGTGTTTCATCGGTGTAACTTTCACTTTCAGCGGAACTCACACCGAAGACCTCTTCTCTCACCGATGCACATCTCTATAGGTGTGACTTTTGAGTCGGAAAGACTACATGACCTCCTCCCAATAGATTTTTGATGAAACCCCCTTGCGCCTTATCGACAAGACCCAACACTTTCGGTAAGACATCATTCCGATAACCTTTAGTTTGGCTGATACATCACTTCATGCACTAGTCGATGAGACATATATGAGTTCGTTATGACTCATTCGGATAACAATTTTCTTGCCGATATGACTTTTCTATTGCCGAGAAAATAAATGTGTCCTGCCGATAATCTGTAAAAAGTATACATTAGTGAAAAATATCATAGGTCGGGGACACCTTCACTTTGTCTTGCCGATATGGGTAATGCAATGAAATATCAAGGACTAGATGGATTCAAATGGATCATATGACAAAATATAAGCAAGACATTTCAAAGAGGGAATTTTATGCTTATGATGAGGACTCATTTTGGAAACTCATGAATGCAATTGACTGTGAAATTTCAAAATTTCACAGTTCTAACACAGTATATAAAAAAAATTCTTTTGGAAACAAATAGTGTCTCCTTTTCTTCAAAGCCTAAACTATAACATAAAACTCTTGATCATAGACATAATATTTCTTCTTAGAATCATTCGACTTCTCACTAAAATAGGCAATAGGCTTACCTTCTTGACTCAAAACAATTCCTATGACATTGCCACTAGCATCATAATCTACCCAAAAGACATTATTGAAATCCAAAAGTTCCAAAATAGGTTGCTTTGTGACTTTATTCTTCAACATATCAAAACTCTTTATTGATCCTATAGTTTTGGTTCCTATATTTCACCAACAGTTTAAATCAGGCAGGATAATCATATGTTAGATCTTCAGAGGCCAATGGAACATTCACACAAGGGCAAAGACTCTACATATGTTGGTAGGTCACGGGGAACTCAGTGGGAGAAACTTCCCTAGGGAGATTTGACATGAAAATCATCTAAGGAGAAAGTCGGCAGGACATTCTTGAGGTCTTGTCGACTAGCAGGGGTTCCATTAGGTCTGAGTGCTTCAAACTAGGGATCCTATTGGCATGAGTTGCCTTTCAAAAAAAGGTCTCAGTGACCATTGAAGTCTCCCCGAAAATGATAGGGTTGAGGCACTGTCAACATAAGGAGCAACCATTAGAGAAGGGTCTCCCTGACTCGTAATGTCTTGCCGAGATCAGAGTTCGACAAGAGGTGAAGGGCTCGACAAAAGTTCTCGGTGAACGAAGGCGGTCTTGCTGATCAAAGGGAGGCCTCACCAAAACATGAAAGGGCTCATCAACAGTTGAAAATATTGCCCTGAGCTCCTGCTGACACTGGGAAGTCTTGGCGACATAGAAAGTGTCATCGGAAAAGGTCTCACCGACCAGTGGAGCCTCCAAAATGAAAAGGAGTTCGCTAAAGGGAAGGGGTTTCTATGTGATGTCTTGGTGAACTGAGGGGATCTTGCCGACATGAATTGCCTTCAGTACAGTGTTGTGTTTTCACCTTGAGGTTTCCCTGAAGTGAAGATGTCTCCCCGACCGAAGGAGAAATAAATGCATCACCGGGTAGGATGGAGGTTATCGCCAAGAGGTCTAGTCGAAGGAGTTGAGTCATACCAAGAGGAATGCTCTCAACATAGGTTGAAGCCTTCGCTAGGATGTCACGCCAATCTATGGGGGCTCTCACCGAAAGGATAGCCTTCGGCATATGTCAATAGACTTCATTAAGAGGTCTTACCAATTATAGAAGGTCTCCCTGACAATCACTCTTGAAGCAGCGTCGACAAAGGAGGCAGGCTTTGGAATAAGGTCATACTGAGGTGTGAGTGTCTCAGCGACAGGAAAGGGAGCCTGCT
Source organism: Sequoia sempervirens (assembly GCA_007258455.2). NCBI lineage: Eukaryota > Viridiplantae > Streptophyta > Pinopsida > Cupressales > Cupressaceae > Sequoia > Sequoia sempervirens. The sequence goes on from VDFB02065629.1 coordinate 19,255, forward strand.
GAAGGACAAAGCATTCAGGTATGGTCTTAGTGACCTGTTAAAGTCTCACCGATAAGAAGGCCTTCGGTATAGCATTCCAAGTCGGAGAGATGTCTCCCCGACTCATGATGTCTTGCCGATAAGTGAACGATTTGGTAGAGGATGGATTCTTCGGCTTAGGTGGGTGCCTTCGGCAGGATGTCTTACCAACATCGTATGGTCTCAGCGATAGAAGCGGGTATCGGTACAACATTTGATCCTCGCTATGGTGTCTTCTCGACTTCATGATGTCTTGGAAAAAGGAATGCAGAGCTTGGCAAGGTAAAATGCATTTGGAGAGACACTAATAGTCTCCTGTCGATTGATGAAATGAGGCCTCACCAAGCTAAAGTGCCTTCGGTACAACCTCTTACTGACCACTGGATGTCTCCCTGACTCGGTGATGTCTCACCGACCAGAAAGTAAAGACCTCACCGAAGGAGCTTGACATCGGCATAAGGTCTTGCCAATATGAAGATGTCTGGCCGATAGAAGGAAAGGAGCTCAGCGGGATGACTTCTAGAGACATCGAAAAAGGTCTCCCTGATATGAATTTTATCGATGTAGCGCCTGACTGTCGGAGTGATGTCTTACCGACATCACGTGGTCTCAGCGACAGAGGAGAAATCGGTATGACTATTGGACCTCGCCGGGATGTCTTCCTAACCAACGGGAGTCACACCGAAAGGAATATTGCACTCGGGGAGACTCAGAAAGGAGATGGGGCTTTTGATGGGATGTCTTCCTGAATGAGGATGGTCTCAGGGATAGAAAGGGATCTCCATGTGACTTGTTAAACCCACTAGATCTCTTGGCGATAAACGGTGTCTTGCTGATCGCTCTAGTAAAATTGGTATGGCTTTGCGAGCTCGATAGAACTCTCATCAACTGTCACATGCTATGTCGACGGATTCAGAGGACATAATCGCATTAGTGAGACACTTTCAGTGTCTCTCCGAGATGTGATTCTTTTCAAAATATTTTTGACCGCCTATAGAGCCTGCATGGAATACGCTCGAACAACTAGGAGGCACTGAGATGAGCCATGGTAGTCTGACCAGGATGAACAACGTCAACAGGATGTGAATGCAACGCGTATCTGTTATGAGCTCAGGGCATTCAAGGAATTTAGCTGAGGTGGTTCAAACAAGACACGATGCCAGGATCAGAATGAATGCAGTAGCTATGAAATATCTAAAGAAGGCTTCCCCGGGGATGACTCTTCACCGTCAGGGACACAATGGCAGACAACATTTAATTCAATCAAAAGATCTTAGGATAGTTTGTTTGAGACCGATATTTTGTAAGCCCTAAGGGGCTGAGATATTTTCTGTATATAAGGCATTTTTTCCTTTTTGTAAAGGAGTTCAGAGGTATGCTCTTCTGAAGTCTATGACCCTTTTTGCAGTCCTCTCTCAGACTAGCAGGATTCTGTAACTCAATTGGGAACATAATATACAAAATTTACCTTGGTTACCATTGATGGTCCATCATTCTACCTTCTGATTCTTGTCAAGTATAGTGCATTCTTTTAAGTGATTCATTGAGCTACTTAGTGAAATTTTCTCTTTCCTTATAGATTTTGTTTCATGTCATGCCTTATCTTGTAGAAGTAGTATCATGTAGGTTACAAACTGTGTTTACTTAATCCTGCACATGAGCTTAGTTTGTGAAAATCTTCCTTTCCTTCTTAAAGGCATGTGCATGTCAAACCTGTTTGAATGTGTGATCTACAGGATCTTGTTGTGCAGTCTCATGGCTGTCACCAGTATTCAAGTGTAGCTCGAGTATCTCATTGTTCTTGTCATTTCGGTGCATCACCTTAGAATTTTATTTTCATTTTTATGCATTATCTCTCTCCATTTTCCTTCAAAAAAATTAGTAGTTTTAGGTGATACCAAAAGGAAGCCAGCCTTCTCCAGAGGTTGACCTCTGCCTATAAAGAAACCCACATCTTTATAGGTCTTCCCATGTTACACTGGATTGTCAAATTTTACATTCTACAAGGGTGCAAATCTAGGTGATAACAGTTTTTGGCACACTTAGTGGGACTGTGATTTGCTTCTCAGTTCATGTTTATGCATTTTATTGCTGCTGTTTGGTGTGTACATCAGTAGTTTCAGCTTTTTAGAGGCATTTTCTTTACATACCTGGCGACTCTGAGCTCAAATCTTCTGGTTTCATAGACACAAGTCTTGGTATGTCTCAAAATAATCTGTTAATTCTGAGTTTCCAGCTCTTTAACTGAAAAGATGTCAAATAATTATGAAAATGCTTACTATTACCCTCCATATCATGAGTATGTTGCTCCTGCACATCTATATCAGAGTGTATTGGACCTGCTCCAATAGATTGACCATACGTTGTGGGATCTCAGTCAAGGTCTTCACAATATGAAGATTAATGATATTAGTAAGGTGCTTGTGTGCCTATCTAGGATATTGGTTGATATCAAGATGTAGCAGGGTACCATTATGCGATAGCAAGAAGTGGCTGAGCAGGTCAGATTTTATGGTCAAGAAAGAGTGGCAAAAAGAATCTGGTTCGAGGAAGGCCTTGAATAGGAAATAGCTGCTAAGGAAGAACAAATGAAGCTACTCTCTGCTAAGGTGCAGAACACTCAAGCTTATTCACATTATCAGCACCAATTAATGGAGGAGTTACAAAATAAGCAATTGGAGGAGAACCTTGCCCAGCAGCTGGCTGCAAAGGAGGCAGAAAGGAGGCTAAATTTTTTTGAACAAGAGGCTCCCAAGTACAAGTTTTCTAGCTTTAGGAAAAGTTAGCCCCTTGACTCCCCTAGTAAGTCTTCTCAGCTTGAAATTCCAAGCTTTAAGGGATTCAATTCGGTGGAAGAGAATGTAGTACCTGAACAAGATCAGTCCATCATCCCTCAAGAGCAACCCGATGATCAGGTTGGTTCATTCATTATGGGGGAGGATAGAATCCCAAATCTATTACATCTAGCTATGGAGGAATATAGAAGACAATAGCAACAAATGATTGAATAACAAGAAAGCATGGGTGGGTTGCTTATTGATGATAATAAGCAAGACAATAGGGCCTCAATTCAGGGAGAACAACCTAAGATTGAACCTGATATTATCCTCCAAGGTGGGAACTTTGATGTTTTTGAACATGTTGGGGTTGGAAAAGCTACTATCAAGTTTTTGGAGGAAGCTAACTTTGATCCTTGTGAAGACTCAGAAGTAGTTTATAGTCATGATGAACTAGAACAACAGGTTCATGAACTTGAACAAATGTTGAAACATCAAGAGGAGCCTAATGAGCCTGATTTGCAAGGTTATAACTGGTTGGAGGAACTTCCATTTCATTGTATAGAGGGACCTAAGACCTCATCACCACTTGAATTTTTGTCTTCTTGCGTTGAAAAAGACAAGCTTGAATCAAAATGTAACTCTTCCAGTGCTGATGAGAATTATAAGCAGCTTCCTTTTTGGTCTATAAAGGAGCCTGAGGTTGATGAATTGATTAAAGATGTGATGGAGGAAGCTATCTCTTTGTTCTCCATTGAAGAAATGAGTGTTCATTTAGGAAAGCATGAACATATTGAAGAGGTTTCTATTCTTTCACCAATTTAGTCACAGAGATTAGATCTTCCCAGCCAACAAGGTGATAAAATGGCAGTTCATGAGCAAGAGGTCAAAGGAAGCTCAATCCTTTCCCTTACCGGAGGCTGTCCAATCAGGTACTAGCTCGGATGGAATCCAATACAACACCAAGGATGAATCTTACACCCAAGCATGAGGATACTGCTCAGGAGGAGCGCACTCAAGTCACCTTTCAACCTCAGAACGTGAATGTTTACATTCCATACGAAAAGGTTATTAAGCCTGAATATGTTCTGCCAAAGATCTTGCAGCCATCTATTGAATTGTCATGCATGCTTCATTTATCTTTAGTTGTTCTCCAGCATGGAAAAAATTGTAAATTTTTTAGAAAGGGCAGTTATTTTACCCAACCTGTCAATTGGTTTGTTTGACCAATTTCTTATTGGTTAGTGTAGGGTAGGTTTAGATGCAGTTTATATTCCCTAAGTGTTGTTTTAGCACAGTTAAATAGTTTCCCTTCTGCAATTTTTCTTGTTTTCAATAAGTTTCCAAGTGATCTATGTCTCAAGTTACAATGGACAAAGTTGTTCCAAGTCTGTTCTTGAATTTTCCCAATGACTCCATGCCCAATGGATAGGCCTAGGCTACTGGTTCTCATGTTTAGCAGGTAAACATCCCACAAAGGTCACCAAAATTGTTGCCTATATTTCACCTACAGTTTAAATCAGGCAGGATAATCATATGTTAGATCTTCAGAGGCCAATGGAACATTCACACAAGGGAAAAGACTCTACATCTGTTGCTAGGTCACGGGGAACTCAGTGGGAGAAACTGCCCTAGGGAGATTCGGCATGAAAATCATCTAAGGAGAAAGTCGGCAGGACATTCTTGAGGTCTCGCCAACTAGCAGGGGTTCCATTAGGTCTGAGTGCTTCAAACTAGGGATCCTATTAGCGTGAGTTGTCTTTCGACAAAAGGTCTCGGCGACCATTGAAGTCTCCCCGACAATGATAGGGTTGAGGCACTGTCAGCATAAGGAGAAACCATTGAAGAAGGGTCTACTCGGCTCGTAATGTCTCATCGAGATCAGAGCTCGGCAAGAGGTGAAGGGTTCGACAAAAGGTCTCGGCGAACAGAGACGGTCTTTCTGATCAAAGGGAGGCCCCACCAAAACATGAAAGTGCTTGTCAATAGTTGAAGATATCACCCTGAGGTCTTGCCGACATCGGGAAGTCTTGGCGACATAGAAAGTGTCATCGGAAAAGGTCTCACCGACCAATGGAGCCTCCAAAATGAAAAGGAGTTCGCCAAAGGGAAGGGGTTTCTACGTGATGTCTTGGCGAACTGAGGGGATCTTGCCGACATGAATTTCCTTTGGTATAGTGTTGTGTTTTCACCTTGAGGTTTCCCCGAAGTGAAGATGTCTCCCCAACCGAAGGAGAAATAAACGCATCACCAGGCAGGATGGAGGTTATTGCCAAGAGGTCTAGCCGAAGGAGTTGAGTCATACCAAGAGGAATGCTCTCGACATAGGTTGAAGCCTTTGCCAAGATGTCACGCTAATCTGTGGGGGGTCTCACCGAAAGGATAGCCTTCAGCATATGTCAACATACTTCATTAAGAGGTCTTACCGATTATAGAAGGTCTCCCTAACAATCACTCTTGAAGCGGCGTCAGCAAAGGAGGCGGGCTTCAGAATAAGGTCATACCGAAGTGTGAGTGTCTTAGCGATAGGAAAGGGAGCCCACCGAAGGAAAAAATGTTTAGGTATGGTCTTAGTGACCCGTTAAAGTCTCACCGATAAGAAGGCCTTTGATATAGCATTCCAAGTCAGAGAGATGTCTCCCCGACTCATGATGTCTTGCCGATAAGTGAACGAATTGGCAGAGGATGGATTCTTCGGCTTAGGTGGGTTCCTTCGACAGGCTGTCTTACCGACATCGTATGGTCTTAGTGATAGAAGTGGGTATCGGTACAACATTTGATCCTTGCTATGGTGTCTTCCCAACTTCATGATGTCTTGGCAAAAGGAATGCGGAGCTCGGCAAGGTAAAATGCATTCGGAGAGACACTAATAGTCTCTTGCCAATTGATGAAATGAGGCCTCGCCAAGCTAAAGTGCCTTTGGCACAATCTCTTACCAACCAGTGGATGTCTCACTGACTCAGTGATGTCTCACTGACCAGAAAGTAAAGACCTCACCAAAGGAGCTTGACATCGGCATAAGGTCTTGCTGATATGAGGATGTCTGGCCAATAGAAGGAAATGAGCTCAACGGGATGACTTCTAGAGATATCGGCAAAGGTCTCCCCGATATGAATTTTATCGATGTAGCACCTGACTGTCAGAGTGATGTCTTACCGACATCATGTGGTCTCAATGACAGAGGAGAAATCAGTATGATTGTTGGACCTCGCCGGGATGTCTTCCCGACCAACAGGAGTCACGCTGAAAGGAATATTGTGCTCGGGGAGACTCGGAAAGGAGATGGGGCTTTTGATGAGATGTCTTCCTGAATGAGGGTGGTCTCAGCGATAGAAAGGGATCTCCACATGACTTGTTAAACCTGCTGGACCTCTTGGTGATAAACGGTGTCTTGCCGATGGCTCCAATAAAATTGGTATGACTTTGCGAGCTCGATAGAACTCTCATCGACTGTCACACGCTATGCCAATGGATTCAGAGGACATAATCACATCGGTGAGACACTTTCAGTGTCTCACCAAGATGCGATTCTTTTCAAAAGTGTTTTGACCACCTACAGAGCCTACGTGGAATATGCTCGACCAACCAGGAGGTGATGAGACGAGCCATGGTAGTCTGATTAGGATGAGCAACGTCAACAGGATGTGAATGCAATGCGTATCTATTATGAGCTCAGGGCATTCAAGGCATTCAGCCGAGGTGGTTCAAATAGGACATGATGCCAGGATTAGAATGAATGTGGTAGCTGTGAAATATCTAAAGAAGGCTTCCCTTGGGATGACTCTTCACCGTCAGGGACACAATGGCAGACAACATTTAATTCAATCAAAAGATCTTAGGATAGTTTTTTTGAGACCGATATTTTGTAAGCCCTAAGGGGCCTAGATCTTTTCTGTATATAAGGCATTTTTTCCTTTTTATAAAGGAGTTCAGAGGTATGCTCTTCTGAAGTCTGTGACCCTTTTTGCAGTCCTCTCTCAGACTAGCAGGATTCTGTAACTCAATTGGGAACATAATATACAAAATTTACCTTGGTTACCATTGATGGTCCATCATTCTGCCTTCTGATTCTTGTCAAGTATAGTGCATTCTTTTAAGTGATTCATTGAGCTACTTAGTGAAATTTTCTCTTTCCTTATAGCTTTTGTTTCATGTCGTGCCTTATCTTGCAGAAGTCGTATCATGTTGGTTACAAACTGTGTTTACTTAATCCTGCACATGAGCTTCTAGTTTGTGAAAATCTGCCTTTCCTTCTTAAAGGCATGTGCATGTCAAACCTGTTTGAATGTGTGATCTATAGGATCTTGTTGTTCAGTCTCATGGTTGTCACCAGTATTCAAGTGTAGCTCGAGTATCTCATTGTTCCTGTCATTTCGGTGCATCACCTTAGAATTTAATTTTCATTTTTATGCATTATCTCTCTCCCTTTTCCTTAAAAAAAATAGTAGTTTTAGGTGATACCCAAAGGAAGCCGACCTTCTCCGGAGGTTGACCTCTGCCTATAAAGAATCCCACATCTTTAGAGGTCTTCCCATGTTACACTAGATTGTTGAATTTTACATTCTGCAAGGGTGCAAATCCAGGTGATAACAAGTTCATTTAAAATCCTTTCTATCCCCTCTTATTGCTTCAGTTAGAGGTGCACAAATACTACTAAAATTCTTAATAAACTTTCTATAAAAATTCACCAAACCATGAAATGACCTTACCTCTGAAATAATCCTTGGGGTAGGCCATTCAATGATAGCTCTCACCTTCTCTGGATGCATTTTAAGACCCTCTGCTAAGACAAAAAATCCCAAATACACCAACTCTCTCTTCACAAAACTAAATTTCTTCAAATTAATCAACATATTCTCCTCCCTAAGCTTCTCAAAAAATATTTGAATATGTATCAGGTGCCCCTCCAATGTATTACTAAAAATAAAAATATCATCCAAATAAACAATAACAAATTTTCCTAAAAATTCTTTCAATACCTCATTCATAAACCTCATAAATGTCCTTGGTGTGTTGGTTAGCCCAAAAGGCATGACTAACCACTTGTACAATCCCTCCTTGGTTTTGAAGGTTGTCTTCCATTTATCTCCTTGTTTAATCCAAATCTGGTGATATCCACTCTTCAAATCTATCTTTGTGAAGTACTCAACTCCACTCAAACAATCCATAATTTCATCTATCCTTGGCAAGGGAAATCTATACTTGATAGTAATATTGATGATAGCTTGGGAGTCTATACACATCCTCTATTCTCCATCCTTCTTCTGTGCGAGTACTGCAGGTACTACACATGGACTCAAACTCTCGAATCAATCCATTCTGCAACAAATCTTACACTTGTCTATTCAAATCTCCATTCTCTATTGGAGTCATTCGATGGGATTCCTTATTTGGCATATTGGTTCTAGGAATCAAATCCATCTGATGGCTAATCTTCTTTACTGGAGGAAAACCTGCGAGTATGTTATCAGAAATAATCTCTTGATTCATTAAAAAAATTCTGAAAACTCTACCGATACCTCATTAGTATCTTCTTTATCAACTTTATGGATCAATACAAAACACATATGCTCATGCCTCATACCTTCTAGGAAATTTTTTCCATCAACCAAAAAAATTCTTGCATTATTACATACCTTTTCTTCTACCTCTTCCAAGGGCTTCAACTTATGATGAACTCCATCGTTTGTCAAAGAATAGGTGTTGGAATGTCCATCATGTACTGATCACTGATCAAACTGCCATAGTCTGCTTAACATATGACAAACATCCATATGCATAATATCACACAATACCTCATCATGGTAATTTCTAATCTTGAACTTTAACAGACATTGTTCATTTACCAAAGCTTTATGCTCTTTCTACAACCAAGCAATCTAGTATGGATTTAGATTCCTTCTTCTCTCCAACCACAACTTACTAACCATCTCTTCTGAAACAAGGTTATCAATACTACCTCCATCAATAATAACATTGCAAGCTTTACCTTCACACTTACATCTGGTGTGAAATAAATTATTCCTTTGAGTTGGCTCTTTTTCCTCATTCAACAAGGCTCTTCTAGTGACAAGAACCCCTCCTCTTTCTACATCCTTAGAATGTGAATACTCAACATCTTCATCTACATGCGCAACTCATGCATTACCCTCAAGTCTTCTATTTCTCCTTCCTTGATGTTGAGGAAACTCATAGGCTCTATGTTTTTCTTCTTTGCACTAGAAACAGGTTCCACGAAAGCCTCCTCTTCTCGGTCCTTGTCTAGATCTTCCTCTTCCTCTTCCTCTTTGATCTCCATTATTTTGATCACAAGGATGATAGGTGTTATCTCCTTTCTGGTTTTGGTTGCTACTAGATCCTTCACCCTTATTTTGATCTTAATTTTGACCTCCATATGACCGTCCACTAGTTTTTCCACCATGATCCCCACCTATTTTCTTGCTTTCAAACCTTCTATTCAACTTTTCTTCTACCTTCAAAGCAAATTGATATGCATATTCAATGGTAGAAATTGTTACCAGAGCCAACTCTTCTTGAATACTTAGCTTCAACCCATTTATGTAATGAGAAATTTTTTCCTTGTTGGCCTCAAAATGTCTTGTTCTAATTAGGACATGGTAGAATTCTTCTGTATACTCCTTGGTAGATTTTCCCACTTGTTTCAACCCTTGCATCTTCTTCAACAAATCTAGCTCATAGTCCACAAGAATGAATTTTATTTTTAATTTTTCCACCATCCAGTCCCATCTAGTTATTTTCTCTTTTCCTCTTCAATTTCTTTCTAGTTGTACCTCTTTCCACCAAATATTCATAAGACCCTTGAGCTTGGTATTTACAAATTTGACCCTCTCAGGATCACGCACCTCCTCATAGTCAAAGTACTCCATATTTTTGATCCAATCAATCAATTCTTCTAGGTTAAGATTTCAAGAAAATGTAGAAACATCAATCTTTGACCTTGTCCCAATCTTAGAGATGGCCTTAAATAATTTGACTTGATCTAGATCTACTACATCTTGTTCTTCTTCAAACTGTTCCTCATTTTCAGCTTCATCTTCACTTTCATCTCCTCTTCTTCGCTCAAATCCTCAACACAACTCCTGTTGTAGTGGGGTATGTGCAAGATCATGATCAGCCAAAAAGTGGCGATATGATGAGTATGTGTAGGGTATGTGGCTGACAACTTTTTTTTTACCCAAAATTGATGAAACGAAAAGGGTTTTTAAAGGAGATTCTCAGCTTTCCACCAATATAAATTATGCTTTACTTTGAATTTAATAAATAATTATTATTCATTTTCTATTTGAATTACGACTAAAGTCTTGATTGATATGCTAATTGAAAAAAATCTATAACTTTCAAATGGTATCAAAATTTATGAATCCGAAACATGCATCACATTCTATGCTTTGCATACTATAGGATTAAAAAAAGTTGAATTTCATGAAGTTTTGACCAAGTTAAGGTGGTTAGACATACGAGTTTTTATATTTTTTAAAATTTTAATAAAAATTCATAATTAATTATTTAATTGGAAAAAATTACAAAAAAATATGCATCACATCGGGACATGAGTTATCTACTTATATCTAAAATTTTATAAAAAAATATTATTATTTTATTGTGGTTAGGGTGGTCAGATAGACACCTACTTCTTATTTTTTCCTTGAGATTTAAGTGCTATTGCATTGAAATTTCAAATTTTCAGAAAATAGATTTTTTTTGAAATAAATCTAGTAGTTTAGAAACTACATTCAATTTGCTACAAATTCTATTCTTACATATTTTTGAAATAATATAGATAACTTATTCAAATTTTTACGTCAATTTTCCTAACTTTGTTTTTTCTAAATTTTTTGCCACTTAAGGTCCTATTTTTTCCATGATGATCCTTGATGAGGGTGCTAACCCGAGACACAGAAAATAAACACACAACTAGAGAATATTATTATTATTTAGAATATGAAAAACTTACATGCAGAGGATCTCAAATCCTCGAGTTCTGCAATACATGCTCTTACAAAAAATTACAGAGTTCCCCTTTTCCTAATGTTCACTCTTTTTCCCAAAAAGCTACCAAAAATCAGAAAACCCTTCCCATAAATAGCTCTTTTTAAGTTTTGGAGCCAAACAACATTTGAATGATTAGTTTTGGTGGTTTGGCACTAGAAATTACAATTTGAAATTCAAAAATTGGCAATTTTTCAAAAATTGACCAACTTCCGAAAGCCATAACGTTTGATATGGGACTCTATTTTTTGAACCGTTGGAAAGGTATCAGAGTGAAGAATGTGCTAAAAAATAGCTTTGATGGTTCCAATGATTTCTAGGCCTGTACGGGACCATTTAGTGCTTCAAATTGGAATTGGAAGGTTTTTCAAGGAAAAAAGAAGAAATTGAAACTTGAATAACTTTTAAACTAGGAATGATCTTGACCTGATTCTTTCACCAAAGTGCTTATTTTTCTATCCTGAAGCTTCCCATAAATTTCTACCTCCTCACACCTTCAAATTCAAAACTGCTAAAAATAGAAATTGAGCAGAAAAAGTAGAAATGCAATTCTGAAAGTTGGGAACTCTTATTCGATGAAAAGGGTATCTAGAAATGTAAAAACATCTACAAAAAGCTAAGAAAAAATAACATAAAGGAAAACATCTTTTTGGGTGATGCAGGATTGCCCTTACACCACTGGATTCTCTTACATCAGACACCTAGGGTAATTTGAGAAGTTTTCCCATCACGTCTCAGATGGTTGAGGAAAACCCAAATAGTCAACCTCTGCCTTAGACAGCCAGGATGAATCTTCCACAGGCCTTCCTCTCCACTTCACCAGATATTCTTCATACTGCCTATTTTTGGTACTCCTTCCCACACGGCTATCCAGGATTGCTTCAATCTCCTCTTTCTTTGAAGTAGGTGTTGGAATGCCACACTGTTCTATTGTTGGTACTTCCTCTACGCCACCTTCATGATACTTTGTCAAATATGAAATGTTGAACACAGGGGAAATGTTGACTCCATCTGGAAACTCTACCTCATATGCGTTCCTTGAATCATGCCTCTTCAATATCCTATAGGGACCAAATTTCATCTTCAATTTGTTATAGGTTCCCACTAGAAACCTTTTTTTCCTCAAGTGGACCATCACTTCATCACCAATATGAAACTCCTTATTCCTCCTCTTATGATCTTCCGTAGCCTTATACTTCATATTCATCTTGTTAATATATTCTCTTACCTTCTCATGTACATTCTTGATGTGCTCTGCAAAGTCTTTGGCTTCAACACTTATCTTCTTTTCTTGGTCCATCTTTCTCAATTATGGAGTGGTCATGGGACTGCCTCCATACACAATCTGGAAGGGTGATCTACTAGTGCTTCTATTGATAGAATTTTTGTAAGAAAATTCTTCCTGGGGTAAGATCAAGTCCCATCCCTTTGGTTTATATCCTACTAAGCATCTCAATAGGTTACCTAAACTTCTGTTCACAACCTCAGTCTACCCATCAGTCTATGGATGGCGTGTAGAATTGAACTTCAACTCCGTTTTCAACTTCTTCCACAAGGTCCTCCAAAATTATCCAACAAATTTGGTGTCACGATCTGAGACTATACTCTTTGGCAAACCATGTAGCCTCACCACCTCTTTGAAGAAAAAATCAACAATGTAGACTGCATCATGGGTCTTTTGACATGGATTTGACATGGAATGAAATGCACCATCTTTGAAAATCTATCAACTACCACAAACAATGAATCATTCCCTCTCTTTGTCCTTGGCAAACCAAGAACAAAGTCCATACTTATATCCTCCCACAACCTCTTTGGTATAGGTAAAGGCTGATACAACCCTATATTCTAGCTCACTCCTTTAGCTATTTGACAAACCCTGCAACTCTGCACAAAATTCTTGACATCCTGTGATAACTAAGGCCAATAATAATACTCATTGATAATGACAATGGTCTTATCCTGACCAAAATGTCCTGCCATTCCTCCATTGTCCTTCTCCTTTATCAAGTTCTCCCTCATGGAACTCCTCAGAATACACAATTGACTTCTCTTAAACAACATGCCATCCTGGATTATGAAATCCAACCACTTCGTCCTGTCAGTTGTAACAGGCTCCTTGCAAGCTTTCCAAGCCTCTATAAAATCAAGATCTTTAGGTTACAATGTCTTGAGTTCATTGAACCCAACCACTTCAATCTTCATCTCCATCAATAATGTTTTCCTCCTACTTAAGGCATCTGCAACCCTATTCTACCTCCCACTCCTATGCTTTAAAACAAAGGTATAACTTTGCAAGAATTCTACCCATTTCATATGCCTCTAATTTAATTTTCCCTGACTATTCAAGTACTATAATGCTTGATGATTAGTATACAGAAAAAATTCATTCGAGAATAGATAATGCCTCCATTTCTTTAATGCTTGAACTATTGCATAAAATTCCTGATCATATACAAAGTACTTTCTCTTTGCATCATTTAAATTTTCACTGAAGTGGGCAATGGGCTTACCTTCTTGGCTTAACACTGCTCCAATGACACAACCATTGGCATCACAATCCACCTAAAACACCTTATTAAAATTTGGGAGGGATAGAATAGGCTGTTCTATCACCTTTTGCTTCAATAGATCAAAAATTTCCATTTCCCCCATACTCCACTTGGACTCCTTCCTATCCCCTCTCATTGTTTTAGTCAGGGGTGCACAAATACTACTGAAGTTTCTTATGAAATTTCTGTAAAAGTTGTCCAAACCATGGAAATATCTCACCTCAGTAGCCATTCTTGGGGTAGGCCATTCCAAAATAGCCTTCACCTTCTCTGGGTCCATCTTGAGACCTTCTGCCAAGACAACAAACCCCAAGTACACTAACTCCTTCACAAAAATACACTTCTTCAAATTAATCAACAATTTATCTTCTCTCAACTTCTCAAAGGCTCTATGAATATGCATTAAATTCTCATCTACTGACTTATTGAATATCAAAATATCATCTAAATACACAATAAAAAAACTCCCCAGAAACTCTTTTAGTACCTCGTTCATGAGCCGCATGAATGTGCTCGATGCATTGGTTAGCCCAAAGGGCATGACTAACCACTTTTACAAGCCCTATTTGGTCTTGAAGGTTGTCTTCCATTCATCTCCCCCTTGAATCCGAATCTGGTGATATCCACTCTTCAGATCGATCTTTGTGAAGTACTGAGCCCCACTCAAGCAGTCCATCAGGTCATCCATCATTGGTAGGGGAAATCTATACTTGATTGTTATCTTGTTTATGGCCCAAGATTCTATACACATCCTCCACTCCCCATCCTTCTTTGGTGATAGTATTGCAGGTACTGCACATGGGCTCAGACTCTCTCAAATCAAATCCTTTCTCAACAACTCCTGAACTTGTCTGTTCAACTCCTCATTTTCTACATGAGTCATTCTATGAGCCGCCTTATTTGGAAAATTGGCTCCAGGGATCAATTCAATCTGATGACTAATCTTCCTCACTGGTGGTAAACCCCCAGGTACATTATCAGAAACAATATCCTAAAAATCATTCAATAATCCAAAAACTTCTACTGGCACCTTCTCACTATCTTCCTTATCCATTGTAGGAATCAATGCATAGCATATACACTCATGCTTCATGCCTTCTAAAAATTTCTTTCCATCAACATAACAAACTCTAGCACTATTGCATACCTTTTCTTCGGTCTCCTTCAGGGGTTTCAACTTATGGCGGACTCCATCCTTCGTCAGGGAATAAGTGTTTGCATGGCCATCATGTATAGCTTGTTCGTCATATTGCCACAACCTCCCCAACGACATGTGACATGCATCCATAGGGATGATATCACAAAGTACCTCATCACAATAGCTCCCAATCTTGAACTTCACTAGGCACTGCTCATTGACCAAAACTTTGTGGTCTTTCTACAACCAAGCAATCCGATAAGAATGTGGATGTCTTTCCCTCTTTAGCTTCAAATTTGTAACCATCTCTTCTGACACTAGATTATCGGTGGTCCCACTGTCAATAATGACATCACAACATTTTCCTTCACATTTGCACCTTGTGCGAAACAAATTCTTCCTCGATTCTGGGTCCTTCTCTTTAGTCACCATGGCTCTTCTAACCACTAGGGCTTCTCCCCTTTCAACATCATTTGAATGCTCGGATTGAGCCTCCTCATCTGCATGTGCAATCCTTGCATGAACTTTCGGCCTTCTTTCTATCCTTCCTTGGTGTTGTGGACATTCATAGGATCGATGCCCTTCTTCCTCCATGCTGGAAACAAGTTCCTTTAAAACCACCTCTTCTAGATGATTGCCCAGATCTTCCTCATCCTCTACCTCTTTGATCACTACTATTTTTAATCACGAGGCCAGAAGAATGGTGTAAGGGAAATCTTGCATCAATCCTACACATACCTAGTGCTTGAACTTGTCTTTACATGGCTCTAAAACCCTCTCTAGTATGACAAAATTTCTTCCACCACCACGGTTTCTTTGCAAAGGCATTTTAGTCACTTTTATTAGAAACCCACAACCACAAGTCATGGTACAAACTACCTCACATTCAGTGATATGTTTACACACTCAGTAAAACCCGTTCTCATACCACTTGTGAGGGTGACACCATATGAAACCCTCACTATTGACAAAAATAGATACCAACACCAAAAATACAAGACAAAAAAATAACTCACTTTTAATTATTTTCAAAAAAGTGAAATTATAGATTCAGAACTTGCCATGCTACAGCCTCATGGGCTTGATTCATTACAACAAAATCAACTCTAAAAACAAAATATATTATTTGGAGCCACAATCTACACTAGTGGAGCCACCTTCTACAACCCCCACTTAACCCCTTTTATTTTACCCAATAATTTCCCTAAAATGTTCTAAAAAGTGTAACTTTCCCTTTTGTTTTGGCACCAAAAGTCTTGCCATTTGATTTTTTTGCCTAGGAAGAGATTTTAATGAAATTCACTTTTTAGTGGGGTAGCTTCACAGGGCCATAACTTTTGATCCAAGTGTTTGATTTTCTATTATAACATATCATTGGAAATCTCTCAAAGATATCTACAATGCCAAACCCATTAGAGATTGGTTCATCCACTTTTTGAGTTGTTTTGGGGCTTTTGAGGTTTTCATATTTGATTTTAAAGTTGCATTGGAGAAATTTCTTGGGATGAAAACTTTAATATCTCTCAAACCATACATGGTATTGAGATAATTATTTTTCCATTATAAATTATTTTTAGTTTTTCTCCTTAGGGTAAATTCTCAAGTCCATATGAGCTCGCTTAGACTAACTTACTAAAAATAGTAAGTGACCATTTTTCACCTTTTCTGACTTCTGACTATCTTACACCCCTTAAGTTCCATCACGGGACTCAAAAAAACTAAAGAAAATAAGGAAAAATATTTTTTGGGGTGATGTAAGATTTCCCTACATAACTAGATTCTCCTGCATCAATTAGTACAAATTGTGGCTCTAAATAATAGATTTTTCTTATAGATTTGATTTTACTTGTAGTGAATCAAGCCCATGTGCCTATAGTATTATAATTTCATTTTCTAAAAGCAATCGAAAGTGGGTTATTTTTTGTCCTACATTTTTTGTATTGATAGTTGTTGTTGTATTGTGTGTGGGTGTTGGGTGGAGTAGCCCCTCATTAGGTCTCAAATGTATTTTGATACAATGGTGATCTTTTCCCCCATTGTATAGTCTTCCAAAAGTCTTGTAGGTTGATATGTACGAAATTTGTGTCTATGATCTTAGGGAGTGTAATCTCTAGTATTGACACAAATTCATATCCTTGATATTTGTACTTCATGATTGTAGATAAAAATGGTGTTATTTGGTAAATCTATCTTCAAAGGTTTTGAAAATTCTTGTTATAAAGAGTCTTAATACTTTGTAACACTTTGAAAACCTTCAAAATATTCTTAAATAAATATTTATATATTCACTCTACCATATTTTCATTCATGAGACTATACTTCTTCATAAAAATGATCACACCACTTCAGACTATGCAAAAAAAAAAGAATTGCAAGAAATAATTTTGAGGGTTACTAGATTCTTGGGCTTGAGAAAAATATTTTTTACTGCCTTGTATATGAAGAGGGGTGAGGAACATTTCAATTGACACCAAATATTTTAGGTCATGAAACAACTTTATGAATGAAGAGTGCTACAAAATATGGCGTAAGTGCACCGTTCATCTAAAATAATCTACATTCTATTGTGCTTTCATGAACACTATACTCTATTTTAAAGCCACTATTTAGGCATGCATAAAGAAAATACTAATGGAGGTTGCATATTTTAGTTTTACTCCTCCTATTTGCATGTGTCTAAAAGTTTCTCTCATATTTTTAATAAAAAAAATTCCATGCATATATCATGAAATCATTGTATTCCATGAAATTCCATTCCTCTGATGGCTCTATCTAATAGTTCATATGCCTTATTTGTGCTTCCATATTTTTATATGCATGTCAAACAGTTAATATATCGTGTTTATGTTTCCCTATTTTACATGTATACCTTATTGTAACCATAGTATTCTATGAGATCATGTCTCCTTTGAGACATTTTTTCAAACAACTCTCACATCCTTTTAATGTCTATATTTTCAATTTGCATCATGTCTACTAGAGAATCAAATGCTACTCAAAACTTGTCTTTATGTCCAAATATTTGCATGTAGGCCTATAGGCAAAGAAAGTGTTGTTAGAATTTGTATAATTTAGCTTTTACACATGTCAAGAACATTTAATTGAAAGTTTCTAAAGCCTTTCCACAAATCGATTTTGTGCATATACTAAGATCATAATAGCCGCAGCTGATATGTAAATCAATATTTGATGAATGTTCATGCCTTCTATTCCAAATATCACCTTGGTGCTGGTATCTTGGCACCATAAATACACATTTCAAACAATTAATATCTCTTGTCTATGCTTCCAAATTTTTTGTGTATGTTCTCCAAGACACTTGTGGCTAGAGTAGATGTATCTTAATCTTTTATTCCTCTATTTAAGCTTTCATGTATCTCTACCAGAGTAATCATGACTGCAAGCTCCACTTTGGTGGATGATATTACTCTATTTCAAAGCTCCCACCTTGGTGCAACTTAATGGTGGAACGTGGAATTAATTTACAAAGGTTGCACCATCTATTTGAAAGTTTCTAAAGACTTGCAAAAAAAACATTAATAACATCACATGAAGCACTCTATTAATAACAATAGTACATGCCTTATCTAAGCTTCACCATTTCTAGATGCAGGTCTTCCACAATTCAAAACCATAACATAAAGGTTGTAATGTATAGTTCTATGCCTTACCAAACAAAATTCATGTAGTGTTTCCACTTCTCTCCTACCTCTCTTGGATATGAAAATCACACATCTTTTCTCTTTCCTATATTTATCATAAAGGAAGAGGTAGAGGAAAGGAAAAAAATAGAACAAAATAGAGCATATAGGAAACATGAATAATGTGCAGGAAATTAAACACATAAATAAGTTGTTATAATTTGTATTTCATATATATTTTCAAAACATACAATATTTGTTTTCATAGACTAAATACAGAGTTGCATTTAATTACATTGAATTAAGATAGGTGGAAAATATTTCCAAAGAAGATTGTGCTTTTGAATTCATATTTAATTATGTCCTACACTTGGAATTAAAAAAAAATTGATTAAATGGGTTGAGCTAGAGAATAAGACTTCCCACGTGTGAGAAAATTTGGAAATTATTCTAAGGTAGGAAAAATAAAAATCATACGATGGATGAATTAAAGAGGGGCAGTTGGTATTATTTCCAACACTCCCCCTTAATCACAACTACTTCCATCTATGATGCCCAAGCCGTTTCTTTGATGCACAAAATTTTCCTTTCCCAATGGCTTTGTAAAAATATTTGCATACTGTTCTTCAGACCTGTAATTCTCCAAAACAATTTCACCATCATTGATTAGTTCCCTTATGTAGTGATATTGTGTGTCAATATGTTTGCTTCTTTTATGAAAGACTGCATTCTTAGATAGTGCAATTGCTGAGTTGTCATCACAACATATTCTAGTTTCCCCTTCTTGCTCATGCTTTAATTATTTTAATACTGTTCTCATCCATATGGCTTGACATGCTGCCCCTATTGCTGCTACATACTTAGATTCTACTATAGATAGAGAAACAATTGGTTGTTTCTTGGAAGCCCATGAAATGACTCTCAAAATCAAATGAAATGCATACCCTGATGTGCTCTTTCTATCATCTAAACTTCCTACCCAATTTTTGTTCGTGTAGCCAACTAACTTGAAATCATTTGCTGCACCATACAAAATTCCATATCCCTTGGTTCCATTCACATACCTTAAAATTATTTTAGCTTCAAACCAATGTGTCTCCTTTGGGGTCTCCATAAACCTTGAAATTAAGCTCACTACATACATTATGTCAGGCCTTTTTTTAATCAAATACATTAGGATTCCAACCATGCTTTTGTATAGGGTTAGCTTGACATTATTGCTGCAATCATCTTTACTTAATTTCAAACCTATGGTTGTTGGTGTTGGAGCAGATTTGATGTTTTTCATTCTAAACCTCTTCAAGATATCAGCTGCATACTTTGAAAAATAAAAATACCATACTTATTTTGCTGCACTTCTATGCCTAGGAAGTATCTTAACAACCCTAGATCAGTCCTCTCAAATTCATTTTTCATTGTATTTTTGAAATCAACAATGAGAATATCATCATTCCACATGAATATTAAGTCATCTACATACAAAACAACAATCAATATCTTACCATCACCTTCCTTGATGTAGAGAGTAGGCTCACAATTACTTTTACTAAAGTCATTACTCAAGAAATGTGTGTCAATTTTGTTGTACCATGCCCGTGGTGCTTGCTTCAAACCATAAAGTTACTTTTTCATCCTATACACTTTGTCTTCTTTCCCTTGAACTTCATATCTAGGTGGCTGCTCCACATACACCTCCTCTTTCAATACTCCATTTAATAATTCTGACTTTACATCCATTTGGTATACCTTCCATTGGTGTTGAGTTGCTATTGCTAATACTGTCATTATTGTTTCCATTCTTGCAATGGGAGCATATGTTTCATCATAGTCTCTATTGGGTTGTTGTTTGTATCCCTTGACAACCAATCTTGCTTTATGCCTTTCAATCCTTCCTTCAACATTGCATTTGGTCTTATACACCCACTTTACTCCTATAACTTCTTTTCCTTTTGGAAAACTCACTAACTCCCATGTTTCATTCTTTCCTATAGCATATATTTCTTCATCCATTGAACTTATCCATTTTTCATCTTTAATTGCATCTCCAAAATGAATAGGATCATCAACATGAATATATTTTGCAAAAAGAGAATTCAGACCTGTGTTGTTCTCACCTTCATTTTGCTCATAAATATCTTTGATACTTTTGATTTTTTGTCTTCTCATGCTTTTCAAGGTTGAATTTGACATGTCACTTGATGTTGAACATGTAGAATGTGTACTTGATGGGCCTACACTATGATTTCCTATTGTTGGTGTTTGATGTCAACTTGAAGGTGTGTTTGGTTGAATTCGCAGGGCTATCCTTGTGCTTGTTGAAGGTGTTACTTGAGGACCACTTTGTTGAGCTTGAGTGGGAGTAGGAGGAGTCACATTTGAAGGAATACCTACTGGTATTATTTCCTCTCTATCTTCTTGTGGTATGCTTGTTGTTACATTTACTATTTTCTCTAACTTGCCATCCCATGCTTCCTCTTCAATAAACTGCATGTATCTACTGATTATTACCTTTTTAGTTATTGGATTTTATAGCTTATATGCATTTGATTCTTCACTATATCCCACAAATATGCATCTTTCTCCTTTTTTGTCCAACTTCTTTCTCAATTCATCTGGGACATGTGCATATGCCCCTCATCCAAATACTCTCATATGAGCAACATTCTATTTTCTTCCACTCCATGTTTTTTTAGAATCATATTCTTTAGACTCTTGGTTGGAAATCTATTCATTATGTAGATTGCACATGAAACAACTTCAGCTCAATAATTATTTGACAAATGTTTTTCCTTTAACATGCTCCTTTCCATTTCCATTATTGTTCTATTTTTCTTTCAACTACACCGTTTTGTTGAGGTGTGTACCTTGTAGTAAATTGTTTGTGAATACCATTTTAAAAATCTTAGGAATTAATTTGATATGTACTCACCACTTCTATCTATTCTCAATGCTTTAATGTAGTATCCACTTTTCTTCTCCACAAGGGCCTTGAATTGGCGAAAGTAATCAAATGCTTCATCCTTATGCTTCAAGAAGTAAACCCATGTTTTACTTGTGTAATCATAAATAAATGTCATGAAATAATATCTTCCTCTAATTGAGGAGGTTCACATAGGTCCACACAAATCTGAATGGAAAATATCTAATAGTGTTGTTTCCCTCATTTACTTACCTATTGGAAATGATTCTTTATGTTTTTTTCCCAAAATACATCCTTCACACAACCTTTTTGGTTTCTCTATGAGTGGCAATTCCTTTGCCATGTTTTCCCTATGCAATAGGTTTAATCCTCTAAATTTTAGATGTCCAAATATTAAATGCCATAACCAATTTTTCATCCTTAATTTCAGCTTGAAATATTGTTTGTGTGACTGTTGCACCTTTTCCTTTATCCACAAGTTGTTATGTTTGAGCAAATTCTATTTTCAAATCTAGCTACATCCTAAGAAAGAAATAAGTATTTCCTTTACTATCCATATAAAGGTAGCATTAACTTCATCATATCCACAATGGTATTCATTATTTCTAAAAAATCAAGAACAAAATTCTTTAGGAAATTAACTTGGCCAAAGAGTGAACTAATGCCTGGTTTACTAGAAGGTAAGGAAAATTGTTGTATCACTTTAACCCACTCTAGATCAATACAAATTCCTTCTTTGGACATGATGTGCCCAAGTACCTTAAATTCTATCACTCCAAATAAATATTTATTTAGATTCAATGAGATACCTTGTTTTCTACACCACTACAACAGACATTCCAAATGGTAGGTATTTTCCTCATGTTTTCTTGAAAAGAACATTAAGTCATCCAAAAAGATAACAATAATATTTTTCCTTAAATCTCCAAAAGAAAGTTCCATAGCCTTTTGAAAAGTTACAATTCTATTCATCAATCCAAAAGGAATTTTGTTATAGGTGAAGGTGCCCAAGGAATGGTGAAGGTTGTCTTATGTTGATATTATAGAGCTGCACTGACCTGGTTATTATTAGGAAATAATTCATCATACCCACATTCTTAATGCATTTCCTACATAACCCCATGAGAGAAAAAAATGCATGCAAGATTAAAATAATAGTAATGCATAGATCAAAATAGATAAGACACAATATAACACAAGATATACCCTAGGAAAATCCTCAAGAGGGAAAAACTCAGCCTCCAAAAGCATCCATACTATTATTCAACAATAAAAATGCATGCACTTATAAGTGTTACCATGAATAATTTTTTAAGCATCAATCCTCACCAATGCATCCTCCATTTTTTCAATCATGAATCCACACATCCCATGCCATGCTTTACATATGCACTCCTTAGAAAGACTCAATAATGACAACCCACTCACCTAGCCAACCTTAATCATTAAACATGTGCTTGCTTTTATAGATACAAGCTCTCATAAAACAACCAAGTGGTAAGATAAAACCATGTACCACAAAACCATGTGAATAAAAAACCACTAACCACTCATTTAATATTGGATACTAAGTTTTCACTTTATTAAATATTTTCCTAATATTAAATTATTATCCCATATCTCTCACACATTAAATAATAAACCAATGTTTCAATACAATATACAAGTGGTCCCTAAATAATTACCTAGTGTGGTTAAACACACCTCCTAGGTGCACCACCACTAAATAACTATTTAATTATAATATTACAATATAACATTTTGTGCAATGGTGTGCAAGACCATATCCCAACATTCTCCCACTTGTTGTATACATTGGATAAGGGTCAATCAATTAAATAAATCATCATAGCCATACATGTAATGACATAAATATCCAACATGATCTCATGCTCCCTCAAGATACCTACAATAAAATCAAAGTGACCACCATCTCAATAAAGAAATCCTATCATCCTCTAATGGCCACCTATGGAAGAAAAGGAACATGCCAAGGTGAAGATGCACCAATCCAAGTGATAACAAAGGCTCCAAGTTGTTGTCAAAGGTAAAAATCCTCACATGCTCAGAAATAGCATCCAAAACAAATGCTAATATATCCAACCATCCATACATCCTAGGTATCAATAACATCAATAAACTCATGCCAACATACACAGCCCATAAACTTCAATCACAAGCTCCCTATATCAAACCTATAAATGAAGAACATACATATCCAAGAACTCCCACTGCATGGGTAATGTCAAACCATATCAAGTATACCATTCAAAACTATATAAAGGTGTGAAAAATGATCAAAACACGAAGTGCCAAGAATAATCACAATGATCTACATATGCAACACAAATAGTTGTATACTCTCACAACATGCCACTACAATCTTCCCAAATCATATGAACATGAACCTCCAAGAAGGAACCATAGAATGAAGAGAGAAAACGTGTAAATCATAACATTTCCTTCTAACAACACCTCAAAGTTCTATACTTATATGTCAAGTATTATTTCCTTACAACCCTAAATGAAAATCCTCAACAACACCCAACCACTCAATCTCATAGATCAAGTACATGTATGAATCATGTATAATACCAACATGGATGAAAGCATCTATAAACAAGAAGATAAAACTCAAGACAATCATTCCAAAAACTAGGAAATAATCCCAATAATCATCTCCAAAAACTCCTCATCAATGAATGATAACATAAAATCATATGCACAAGGAGATAACCACACTAAACATCCATTAAAATGAATCCTCCATAACTAACTATCAATAGCTCAAGATCCATATCCATGAAAGATAAATAAATTTAATCTCATGCTAAACAATCCTCAAATTAGTCCCCCAAAATTAATCACCATTCCTCAAGACTTATTCCCATGAGAAAACAAAGCACAAAACAAAATATATCAAAAATAGGAAGGGAAATACCTATTAGATGATAAACTATAGATTAGACCAAGATTAGATAATGAGAATGCTCCTTCAAGATAACCAAGTCATCATGAATCACTCCAAGAACAATATCCTCTATAGTACCATTATGAAATAATGCCAATATATAGGCGAAAGCCTACTCGGTCTTCCTATTGAAACCTATAGAGAGTAACTGTATCAAGTAAATGTCTCCAATCCCTAGAGAACTCCACCCTCACCCAAGTATCTAGGTATTCATGAGCACCTAAAACTGATCAATCCATGCTAAGATCTAAATGCAACACTATCATGGATCTCCCAAGAGAAAGACAAATATACTCAATACCAAGAGAACCAACAAGATCAATTCCAAAGCTCTAATTATAGAATGAGGAAACCATCATGAAATCATGATCTGACCATCTCCTCCTAGGAGATCACATGTAACCATGCATGCATCATGGTCTCAAGAGATCTGGTGAATTTGTAAATGTGAAAGAACTCTTCTATAAAAATATGATCTAAGAGATCTTCTAAGACATCCAAAAAAACTAAAGAAGATCATCTATCACCAATGATGAATCACGTCACTACCAACAACTCCCACTGAAGCATGATACCGATCTACAAATGGAATCATAACAACCATCTCCTAAATGAAGGTCACCCATGGTCCAAACACACTCAACTATAATCCCTAAAGCTCTAGAGAACAAGTAGAGCCAAAATATCCAAGTCAAGAAGATACAACCACCATCAAAACATCAGGAATCAATTCTACATCACCAAATCACCACTATCGAAATCTCCCACTAAAATGTATAACCAATGAAGTAACCAAGCCATAATGACATCGTGATAAAACTACATGCTACAAGTCTGAAATACTAACAATCATGCCACTCTAATCATCCATCCTCTCATCCCAAAGCAACATATCAATACATAAATGACCACATACAAGGACAAATAACAAATTCTACATCAACACTGAATCAATCTCTTGGATATATTTAGTCCACATCCAAGTCATCACACTGCAAGAAAATGGGTAGTGAATCCACAACCTGCATAACTCAATGATCACAAACAATGAAGCATGCAACCCATCATCACATTAAGTAACCTATAAATTGAGATATCAAAGAAGATAATCCTATAGAAAACAAGTATCAAACACCAAATCAATCTCATATTTGATTCACCAAACATGTCCAAAAACTAGTAAACATAGTAAAGGAACCATACAAGCATCTAGGAGATAAGAACAACCTCCTAACACCAAACCATATCACCACTAGAAAAATACATACATTCATGTCATGTCAATGCCAAAATTTACCCATTTATCCATGACATCATAATCATAGCCAATGTTGTACTTGCACTCAACTATCACACACATGAGACTCCAAGTCTCTACCTGTGTCAACCCATGTCCACAAAATCAAAGATAAATTGTGTACCTATCACCTTCAAAGTCCAACTTTAAAACACTTGTAAACCTATACTAGGAAGCACTAAACTGATATTCAATTGTACCATCATAAATAACATATAAAAACTTGTAACCCCTAAAGGTTTTTCCTCTTGACTCTATTGGAAGAATGAGGAGATTTCATTGATGCCATTGTTGGAAACATAAGCATAAGGGATAAGTACAAGTATGTATACTATTATGTATTGTAGTGTTGTCATTAATATCAACATTGTATCTTGATGTCAAGACTGGTGCAGATAATTTTGGTTGGCTCTAACATCCAAAAACATGTTAGAAGGCTTGTACCTTGATGTTTGTGGAAGACAATTTTTCAAGAAGGTTTGATCCAATTAAGGCATCTATGATGAAAAATGACTAAGTATTTATACTTGTGTTTCTAGGTATAGGGCATTAAGTTTTTGGGTCCACACTAGTCCACAAATTAACATTTCACTCTACAATTATAGTATGTTTTTTGGTTGATAGAATCATCTAATTCCATAATTCCATGTTGTTTTGGCTTTTGATTTGAAAGTTATGAATGAAAAAAGTTCGGCCTGGAAAATTACAGTCATTTCCTATACAGTGCAAATGAGTAGTAGAGTCCATACTTGTCTTCAGATATGATTTTAGTTTTGAAAATTTAAGGAGATATTGATAGATGTCAATAGAGTTTGAATTCTAGATGGCATATAATTTAGGGGTATGTGCATCTAAATATGGGTTTACAGTTGATGAATTTGTTTATTAGGTCTTTTGCGGTGCCAACCTAATAGATGTGAAGGTATGCAAAGATTAATTAAATTTTGTAGAGTTATGTGGGAGCTATTATAGGTCCATGCTAACCTATTTCAAATTATTTTAAGATTTGAATCTTGGCACGAAGTGTGTAGAAGTATTTGAGCTGACAAGTTATATATTGTATATTTTGTATGATACATCTAATTAGGCCAACCTAATTGATGTTATGCTTAAGCTAGATAATTTTTGGTGTTTTGAGAGATGTAAGACATGAGAATGATGCAAATATATTACAAATTTAAGTCGTGAATGTTGAGTATAATATTAGAGTGATGCAAATGCAAAGGAAAGCAGAGTATTATATCAAAATCAGATGAACTGTGTAAAGTTAGTTTATTGAGCTTCATTTAAACAATATTTCATGCATATGATAGATGTAATTATAATAGTTCAATCTAGGTTGTGAGCCAAAAACTCTCTTCTATCTCTTTTTATCTCAGTGGGCAATGAGTCAACTTGGATAGTGAGTCCACCTATAGTGAGAACTTCTATAGATATACTATAAATGGTTATAATATATTGTGAGATAATCCTCACCGTGATTTTTCCCATTTTTGGTTTTCCACTTAAAAATCCTGGTGTTCATGTATTATGTGATGTTGTTGAATGTATCATGCTTTATTTTATTTACTGTAATTGAATTACTATGTGGATTGTATGTTTAGATGTTTGAATGGTTTAAAATAGTACTGATTCAACCCCCCCTTAGTATTTTGGGTGTTCAACAAACTCTTTTGAATGCTCACACAATCACACCCATAATCTCAAGCTCCTACAAGTGTACAAATAAGTACCAACCTCTCTTTGAACCAAAAAATGAAAATCTACCTGATCGAATGTGTATTACACTACACACGTTCTCCAATGCCTATTTGAAATCGAGAATCCAATTTTGTATGCAAAATTTATGCTCAAAACTGTGAAATGGAGAATCTCTTGCTTTCAAGCCCCAAACTAATGAAAATAAAAAAATCATGGAGGGTAAAAGCACAAAGCTGTGTCACACTTTATAAAGGAAACGACCAACGCTGATCCAATTTTTAAACATGAATCACTAAAAAGTGGAATATATTTTTTGAATTTTGAAATGATGTAAACTAGTAAAATATGTATTTTTTAGTATATTTTATATTTGTATTTTTTTAAAAAATATTAAAAATTATTTTAAACTAGTTTTTAATAAATTAAAACTATAATTTAGTTGCTGATAAAATGCTGAAAAATGAAGTTGCATGGGACGTCAAACTTTTTATAGTAAATTTTATTTTTTTTCTTTCAAATTTTTTGTGTGTATTTATAACTTGAAATTTTTGTGCATGGATATATTTTTTTCCAATTTTGATAAATATATATTTTTAAATAAATACTAAAATGTGCGTGAATAAAAAAACAACTGTTTTCATTGGACGTCAACTTTCATATTAAATATTTATCTAAAATGGAAAAAAAATTATACCATCTTAAAATAGATTCTTTTATCTAGCGCATCATATTTTTTTCAAATTTTTTTAATAATTTTTAGTATTTTTCCTTGGCATAGTAATCAACCTCATATTTTGTGCTGAAAACCTACTTTTAGTAAAAATAAAATATAAACTATAAAAAATAATTAAACTACTAAAATAAATATATTTTTGAAAACTACACTTATGGATCTACAAAAGGGTATTTTTATATTTTTTTTATAATGTTGTTTACATTAGCAAGAGTTATTGAAACTTCAAGTTTTTCAAATAATTTAATTTTTTTGGTAAATTGGACTCAAAGTGATGCTCCATACATTTTTAGCCAACAATTTTAGTTGAAAAATTTGTGGAAGCATATAACTTAGCTAGAATGAATCTTACTAGATCATATGTTTGACCAAAATTGATTTTTAGTTAGAAATACTTAAATTCAATTGTGCTGATAAGTTGGCTGAAAGTGTGACACAACTTTGTGCTTTTACCCTGGAACCAAACCTATACTACTATGTGTTTCTTAGAACCACCTTTATAAGAAGTTGAAAATATGATACCATGGGTGGTGGACTGATGGCCTCACCGATGGTGCTCGGGTGGCGACTGAGTGGTAGAATTTAAAATTCATGTAAATTTCATTTAAAAATGCTACATTTAAAAAAAAATTGGTAGACTTTAAATAGGATTAATTTTTTTGGGTAGGTTTTAAATATTTACAGCCCCTAGGGGCTAGGTTATTGATCCCCATGGGATTGGAGCTTAGTCGCTAGCCCAGGGGAGCTGATGCTAGCTTCAGTTGCTGATAAGGTTTCCAATGATAGCCAACAAGGCTATTGATTAGTAGTACCCTATAGTATTGTCAGGTATGGTGGGGCAGGTCTATGGACCCCCACCTACCATATATTATTTTAAATTTTCAAATCAAAATTTTAAATAAACTTTTTCAATAATTTTTCAATAATGTATGTGTAGGGTTCTTTAACAAGTTGCAGATTTTTTTAAATTTTTTTTTTTTTTTGCAAAATTCACGACCATATGGCCATAGAGAAAATAGGGGATTTTTTTGCATTTTTCATAGTGGCCAAAATAGAGAAAATTTTATATGAATCTTCATTTCTCAGCCATCATGGATCTAATGGTGAGGTCATTTTTGTATCAAGAGGTCATCTGTAAAAATTCCTCTACAAAACCTTCATATGAATGCACAATCTAAGAAACCCTTTTGACCCAAAAACTTCATACCTCATATCTACAATAACCCCAACAAATATTGACACCACAAAAGCCTAAATCTACAAACAAACACCTACACATGAGTTCCATATCTTGTAATGCCTTAGATCTATCCTGCATAGCCATGGATTCAACTTTGCACCAAATCTACTCAAACAATGGTTATAAGAAAAATTGGGAGGTCACACCTCCCACAACCATTAAATATTTGATACCACTTGTTAGGAAATAATGCATCATACCCACATTCTTAATCCATTTCCTACTTAACCCCATGAGAGAAAATAATACATGCAAGCTCACAAAATAACCATAATGCATAGACCAAAATAGAAAATACACAAGATAACATAGGATATACCCTAGGAAAAACCCTTAAGAGGGAAAAACCTAGCTTCCAGAATCATCTATACCCCATCTATTATTCAACAATACAATAATACATATGCTTAAAAGGTTACCATGAATACTTTTGAAGCATCAAGCCTCCCCAATGCATCCTCCATGTGTCCAAGCATGAATCTGTACATCCCATTCCATGCTTCATATATGCACTCCTTAGAAAGACTCAATAATGACATCCCACTCACCTAACCAACCTTAACCACTAAACATGTGCTTGATTTTATAGATACAAGCTCACACAAATACAACCAAGTGGTAAGATAAAACCATGTACAAAAAAACTATGTGAATATAAAACCACTGACCCCTCATTTAATATTGGGTACACTAGGTTTTCACTTTATTAAATATTTCCCTAATATTAAATTATTATCCCATGTCTCTCATGCATTAAATAATAAACTGATATTACAATACAATATAGAAGTGGTAAATAATTACCTAGTGTGGCTAAACAGACCTCTTAGGCATACCACCACTAAATAATTATTTAATTACAACATTACAATATAACATTTTATGCAATGGTGTAGAACACCATATCCGAATAGCTATAACCCGAAAAACTATCCAATATTGACATAATTTTAGATCTTGAAACTATTTACAAAATTTAGTCCATAACTAGAAGGGGATAGTTATCCTTAAGAGAATCTTGGTTAAGATTATGGAAATCAACACATATTATAATTTCACCATTTTTATTTCTAATAGGAACTATGTTTGTAACCCACATAGAATGATGAATTGGATAAATAATCTTGGCCTTGAGAATTTTATCCACTTCTATAAAAATAGTATCCAACACCTTTGGATTAAATTATATCTATTTTTCTCTATATGGAGTGTCCCCAAGTTTAAGAGAGATATGATGTTTGAGCTCACCACCCATGGAATTTTTAAGATCATCATAGCACCATGTGAACACATCTCTATATTTCTAAAGTAAATTAATGAACCTTATCCTTTCTTTCTTAGAAAAATATTTTTTGATG
Organism: Sequoia sempervirens; assembly: GCA_007258455.2. Taxonomy (NCBI): domain Eukaryota; kingdom Viridiplantae; phylum Streptophyta; class Pinopsida; order Cupressales; family Cupressaceae; genus Sequoia; species Sequoia sempervirens. The sequence goes on from VDFB02065629.1 coordinate 49,611, forward strand.
AGAATGAACTTGAGATGATTTTTGGAACCAAAATTAACTCTTTCATATTCAAAAGAGCCATATGTGTGCTCACTAACTTTGATTTTCACACAATGATCTTGTTTATCAAACAAATCCTATAATGAGACTAAACCCTTTGGAATAGTATTTCACTCTAATTGCACAACTTCGAGGCCTATCTTTCTCTAGATTTTTGACACCTTTAGAAAGAAAATTGGTAATTGTCTCATTCCCTTCAAGAAAAGAAATGATATTCCTATCATCATCAAACACTTTCCAATGATGGTCATTATTTGGCATGATTGTTCTATAAATCAATTCAATCAAATAAACATCCTTTTTAAATTTAGGATAAGGAATTAGCAGTGAAGCAGAGACAAATAACTAGTTGACTTTAGAATTTGGTTCTCTTCAAACTGATTGTATTGAAAAGGCATCAAATCCTTCAATTTTATGCCAAAAATTATTTTTGGTTTGTAATTGGTTTCTAACTTGATTGACTACTAATTCAACATCACTAGTGACTTGATATTCTTAATTATTTTCTCTTTCACAAATTGCAAACCTAGTACTAGGGCCTCATTTTTAGCCATATTATTAGTAGTATTTGGTGCAGGAGCACCTAAAGCATATATTTGCAAAATTCATCATTTGAAGGTTGGTTAATAGAAAGGTCTAGGTATTTTGGGTAAATTGAGTCTTTTCATGTTAAATAAGGTCTAATAATACCATAATTTATGTAATTGGGGTTTTTAGTTTCATTTGGGTTAAAATGCAAAAACTTGCAAAAAGATGTAATTGTTTTGAAGCAAAATTGGACCAAATTGCAACATTTGGGAATTTGAAGGGTCAATGTAGTTTAATGGTTAATTATAGGAATTTCATGGTTGTTTTTTGAGTTGAAAATGTATATAAGGCCTCTTGAAGGCTCAAACAAGGGTTGTTGAGGCACTTTGAAGGAGAAAATCAATCAAAAAGCACTATTTTTTAGTTATTTTCTGAGTTTTCCTCTATTATTAGCTTGTGTACGGGTCCATACAGCAGGGTTATGTCTTGAAATGTTTTGAATCTATTAGAGGATAGTGTTAGATTTATTTTGGATTACTTCTTGAGTGTTTTCATTGTGAATTAAGCCCCTTGAAGGGGAATTACTGTTGACAGGTCTGAAACAGGGGCAGAAGGGTTTGAAGTTCAATATGTGTTGAAAAGGCCATTCCTCCTTTTGTATAGGCTGTAACTCAGAGGAATGGGCCTATGTAGATTAGTGTAGGTGTAGGAATGAGTTATTTATGGTGGAAGAGAGATATTAATGGGGATTGATAATGCTGCCCTATTGGAAAACTAAGTTTTAAGCATTTGAATCAAGGATAGAGTGAGTGAAAAGTGTATAGGGAATGAGAACTGGGTAGTATCCCCTAAAACTAGTGTTAGCAAATGTAATATAGGGGGATTCACTACTCATGAGTTCTCTTCATTCAGAGAGCCTCATGGGGTGAACTTCCCTATCCTACCTCAATGGAACAACATGGAAGATTCAGATTCAGGAAGAGCGGGTCACATAGGTTCTCTGGACAAATTGACAAGCTCTCGGCCAAAGGACGTCAGCATAGAAAATGGACAATAGTGTGAAAAATTGGTGTCTCAGAAGTGCACTAGCATCTCGTACGGACTAGAGAGTGAGTTTATCATAGAAAATTCCCAAGCAACAGCTAGCAGTTTGAATATTGAGAATTGACAAAATGTACAAAAATGACAAAATGTGATAAAGTGATAGAAATGAGATAAAGTAAAGAGTGAATGATTAGGACAAGGAAAAGAAAGGAAAGGAATACTTACAACCATGAGAATGATGAAGCCTCCATCTAGTAGATGTCTTCAAAACCTGCACACAAGATAGAGAGAGAAATTGTTGGGGCTATATAGGGGCCTACCTCAGTCAGACCCCATTTTGGTGTTCCCACCTCCATGTACAGCCAAATAGATAGAGAAGTAGAGATGAAGTAAAGAGAAGTAAAGCACTACAAATTTTTTTTATGCTACTCAACCAAGTAATAGAGGAGAGGAGTGAAATCTTTCCACCTCCACCAAGAGTGCTCAAGGCTACATGGGGGAGAAAATGAGAGGAACTCAAGCCTCTGCTGCAATGGTGTTGCATTCCACACTTGCTCTACTGAAGTGGTGGAGTGTTGATGTTGTTGCTGTGAAGCGTGAAGTGTTTGAATACAATGCTTAGAGCTATCAAGAGTGAGCTCAATGCTTGGAAGAGGATTGTGAAGCTTGTGAATGAGGTCTAGAAGTGGTGAAGAGCTGAAAATTTTTGTTCAAGGGGTGAATATGAAGAAGAGATAAAGATAAATGGGCATATCCGGGTCGGTCCTTTGAAGAGGGCATTACAAATTGACCCCCAATGGGAAGTGTAACGCCTCTATAGGCTCCAGACATGAGAATCTTCCAGGGACGTAAACGGGCTATGCAGACGTCTGCACGCCGCGCGGGAATCCTCAACAGAAATGCCTCCATCGACGCTCAAAACAAGCGCCACGTGTGATGCAAGCAACAGGCTTAGGTGGAATTAAGCCTCCAAACTTGGTTTGCTAAGGTAGACAAAGGAAAAAAGGGGAATTACACATGGGGTGCAAATTCTCTCTTATACAACAAGTGTATATAGAGGATTCTAGAAGATCTGAGAGGTCTGAAGTGGTCAAATGTGTAAGAGAGGTTGAAACCTTGGTTGGAAAAATGATGAAAATGAGTGAAAATGAGTTGGTTTACAAAGGAAGTGTGTGTCAAACATGAGGACAGCATAATGTTAATATGTTTAAAGCATGTACAAGAAAAATAATGAGAGTTTGAAGTGGTTTTGAGTTTGTGTAATATTTCGACATAAGACTTTTAATAAGCCCTAGGTCAAATTTGGAAAAGTGAGGGTATTGTGAAATTGGGCCATAGAGAGTGAGTGGAGACCCAAAAGTTGAAAAATCTTGAGTTTTGTAGGTAGTTTGAGGACTGTTTGGTGGTATTTGGGTTTTGTGACAAGTTTAGAGATTGGTTCCTTTGCAAAATAGGGCTAATTGGAGCCCGTTTTAGCCTAAAAATTCAATTTGAGTATTGATGGTCTGAAGAACCCTAAGGTGAGTTTGAAGTATGTTTTGTACTAGGATAATGAGTCCCTAAAAGTGCAAGTCATTAGTTGGTTTGAGTGGTTGGTTGTGAGAAAGGATCCAAAAATAGGTCATGGAAAACTACTAGGTTTGAAGAAGCTAGATTGGTGAAAGTACAAACAGAAGCACTTGAGGCTTTGAGAGTGAGTTAGCCTTGTTTGGATGGAGAAATTAATATTTTTAGATTCCTCTTGGTGTCTTGGACAAGGTTGAAAACATTGAGGGTGTATTTGAGCCATTGGGTGACAGGTTTCCTTAAAGAGACATTTTTGTGTTTTTGAAGATCATTGAAGATCAAAGTGAGAAATCATGATACAAGATGGTTGATGTCATCCCTTTCTTTGCATCAATTGGTATTAGAGCCCATCAAGTAGATTCTTGAAATAATTTTTTGAATATTGCATACAAGGATGGTTGGAAGATGGAAGGTCAAGTCAACATGGAAAAATAAATTGGTGAAGCAATACAAAGGAATGCAATATTCAAGACCAACTGCAAGAGCCAAGGTAAGGTATGTACTATGATGATTGATTCAGGTAGTTTAGAAAATTTTGTATCTCAAGAAATGGTTGACAAATTGAACTTAGAAAGGATACCTCATGAGTCACCCTATTCTATTTCTTGGGTGGATGGAGAGCATGCTTTGTTGATCAAGGAACAAGCTTGGGTTGAATTTCATATAGGTGCATACAGAGATAAAATTTTGTGTGATGTTGTGCCTATGAGTGTGTTCCATCTATTGTTAGGAGTTCCATGGATGTATGATATATTTTCTCTATATTATGGAAGAGAAAATATTTACAAGATAAAGAAAGATGGTGTTACTTTCACTTTGATTCATTTGATAGAAGAGGATAAGAAATAGTGCAGGACAAAGAGAATATTAATGCAGGGCGGAAGAGAGGTAGGGAGACATGAGAAAATAAAAAATGGTGAAGAAGTATCTACTATAAAGAGAGAAAGTGTTGATGAAGTAAGCATTGGAATGGATGCTACATTGAAAATGAAAGAAGATGGTGGATTGGTAAAGAAGGTTGAGATAGTGAAGATGAACGGTGAAAAGATTTTGAAGGTTCAAGACAAGTTGGTAAAATAGGATGAACACAACGAAGGGAATGAGTTTTGGAAAACAAAGGAAAAAGGAGTTGAGGAACAAGTGAATGATGTCAAGGCATCAAAGTATAGGGTTGATACAAAGGACTGTGAGAAAGGAATACCTAGAACAAAGATCATACAAAGAGAAAGAGATGAAAGGAAGCAAGAGATGGATAATGGAGAAGATGAATGGCAATAGGTGTGTGTTGGAAAAGAAGATGGAAGATCTGATGTCAGAGAGATCTTGAAGATTGAAAGTATTAAGGAAGAGAGAGTGGATACAATCAAGGAAGGTGAGAAGATTGTGGAAAGCCATGAAGGGCTTGAAAATGGTGAGAAGATCATGATTGGGGCAGTATTGTGTCCCTTGAAGGTAGAGGAAAGTGATGGGAAGTCAAGTACTACAAACACAGTGAATTATGTGTCAAAACTTACAAAGGAAAGGAAAGAAACAAGTTTGATGCAATTTCTAAAGGTTGATAAACCTGAGAATGTAGAGATGGTAAAGGTAGAGAGTGAAGAGAAAGTCAAGTTGGGAGAGAAGATAGTGAACCAAAGAGAATGGAAAATGGAAGTGAGTGAGTTTTTGAAAGAGTGTATAGAGGATGAGGGAGCTGAATTCACCATGAGAGGTGAAGAAAAGGAAGTAAAGAGGTTGAGGAAAGTCTCCATGTTGAAAGAGGCTAGAGAGGAAGAGTTGTTAGTGAGTGGCCAGGTGAAGGCCAAAGGCTAAAGAAGAAGGATTTGTGAAGTCTCAAAATGAAGTGGAGAAGCATGATGTTGTTGAGGTTTGGATAGAGAGTTTTCCTTGGAAGATAAGAATAGTTGTGGGGCAGTTGTATACGGTCATGAGAATGGTTCTAAGCATAGAGAACCTAACGAAGAGTGTGAAAAGAAGAGTTAAAAGACAAAGAAGGAAGGGAGTCATGTGTTACTTCCTTGTTTTGATGGATATGCTGATGATAATCAAACCAAGAGTCAATATGAAAGGAGAAGCACAAGGTGTAGGTTGTTTGGTAGTGAATAAGCATGATGAAAAAAGTGAGAGCAGTTGGATGAAGCTGATCAAAGCGAATCAAAGCATAGTGATGTTGATTCAAGATGACAAAGCAGGAAGGGACAAGTTGATAAGCAAGGAAAAATCAAGACCAAAGGTCAAAATGAAGTAGTTACAAGGACAAGTGGGAGCATCAAAGGTTTAATATCAAGAAGGTGTTGTAGGTTCAAAGCATGAAGGCTTCCAAGGGACTTGGAAGAAATCTTATGGCGGGGTGAATGGTGCAGGAGCACCTAAAGCATATATTTGTAAAATTCATCATTTGAAGGTTGGTTAATAGGAAGGTCTAGGGATTTGGGGTAAATTGAGTATTTTCATGTTAAATAAGGTCTAATAAGACCTTAATTTATGTAATTGGGGTTTTTAGTGTCATTCGGGTTAAAATGCAAAAAGTTGCAAAAGGGTGCAATTGTTGTCAAGAAAAATTGGCAAATTGGAACATTTGGGAATTTGAAGGGTCAAGGTAGTTTAATGGTTAGTTATAGGTGTTTCATGGTTTTTTTTGGAGTTGAAAATGTATATAAGGCCTCTTGAAGGCTTGAACAAGGGTTATTGAAGCACTTTGAAGGAGAAAATCAATCAAAAAACACTATGTTTTAGTTATTTTTTGAGTTTTCCTCTATTATTAGCTTGTGTACAAGTTCGTATAGCAGGGTTATGTCTTGAAATGTTTTGGATCTATTAGAGGATAGTGTTAGATTTGTTTTGTATTGATTCTTGAGTGTTTTCATTGTGAATTAAGCCACTTGAAGGGGAATTACTGTTGATAGGTTTGAAACAGGGGAAAAAGGGTTTGAAGTTCAATATGTGTTGAAAAGGCCATTCCTCCTTTTGTATAGGTTGTAACTTAGATGAATGGGCCTTTTTAGATTAGTGTAGGTGTAGGCATGATTTATTTGTGGTGGAAGAGAGATATTAATGAGGATTGATAATGCTACCCTATTGGAAAACTGAGTTTTAGGCCTTTGAATCAAGGCTAGAGTGAGTGAAAAGTGTATAGGGAATGAGAACTATGTAGCATCCCCTAGAACTAGTGTTAGCAAGTGTATATAGAGGAGTCTAGAAGATTTGAGAGGTTATAATTGGTCAAATGTGTAAGAGAGGTTGAAACCCTAGTTGGAAAAAGGATGAAAAAGAGTGAAAATGAGTTGGTTTACAAAGGAAGTGTGTGTCAAACATGAGGGAAGCATAATGTGAAGTTGTTTAAAGCATGTACAGGAAAAATAATGAGAGTTTGAATTGGTTTTGAGTTTGTATAAGATCTAGACATAAGAATTTCAATAAGCCTTAGGTCAAATTGGGAGAAGTGAGGGTATTGTGAAATTGGGCCATAGAGAGTGAGTGAAGACCCAAAAGTTGGAAAGTAGTTTGAGGACTGTTTGGTGGTATTTGGGTTTTTGTGACAAGTTTGGAGATTGGTTCCTTTGCAAAATAGGGCTAATTGGAGCCTGTTTCAGCCTAAAAAGTCAATTTGAGTATTGATGGTTTGAAGAACCCTAAGGTGAGTTTGAAGTATATTTTTTGTTAGGATAATGAGTCCCTAAAAGTTCAAGTCATTGGTGGGTTTGAGTGGTTTGTTGTGAGAAAGGAACCAAAAATAGGTCTTGGAAAACTACTAGGTTTGAAGAAGCCAAATTGGTGAAAGTACAAATAGAAGCACTTGAGGCTTTGAGAGTGAGTTAGCCTTGTTTGGATGGAGGAATTAATCTTGTTAGATGCCTCTTGGTGTCTTGGAAAATGTTGGAAACATTGAGGGTGCATTTGAGCCATTTGGTGACAAGGTTCCTTAAAGAGACATTTTGTATTTTTGAAGATCATTGAAGATCAAAGTGAGAAATCATGATACAAGATGGTTGATGTCATCCCTATCTTTGCATCAGTCTTAGAAGCTAATTTATAAGATTTAGGAAATTTCTCTCTTGTAGGAAATATAAGAATTATCCCAACTCTAGAACTAGAAGAAGAACTTCCATCAAATTGCATCATCCATATTACAGACCTAGGACTAGGGCCTCATATTTAGCCATTTTATTAGTAGTTTCAGAAGCTAATTTATAAGATTTAGGAAATTTTTCTCTTGTATGAAATATAAGAACTATCCCAACTTTAGAACTATAAGAAGAAGAACTTCCATCAAACTACATCATCCATTATCATAAGATATATCAAGAGCAAGCAATTCAAGAATATATTTTTCTTCTGAAGTAAGCATATAAATCTAGAGACTAGTTTCTACAGATAGAATCTTAGAACTTGGATCATCCAACTTCGAAAAATTAGATTTTCTTTAGGTTCAAGATTGAAAAAAAATTTCTTATCACCAAAATGTATCAAGGCATGAGACAATCCAATTAAATCTCACCACCTAACATGCCATAACTAGCTAAAATATCAACCACTAGAATGCTAAGCTTTAATTTCTTTTGTGAGTATACTACTAAGGCTGTTGTAGGTATGAGTAAGTTTGGTGGTGTTGTCATTAATGTTGTCATTGATGTCAACATTGCTCAGTATGTTGCAGATTGTACATGTATAGTTGAGATGTTGTGAGTACATGGAGCTATCTTTTTAGTGTTGTAGATGTGTTGTGTTGGTGAGTTTCTAAGTGATTTTGAGAAAATTAAATAAAGAAGTGAAGTCAGAATGATGAAAGTGTTCAGAATGTGCTTCGGTATGTGCTCCACGTTTCTCCTATGTTGATCTTTTGCTTGTGCAGATATGAAGGATTGTTAATGAGGATTTAGTGGTGTATCTCCTGAGTTTTAGCTTATGGTGTCATGGCGTGTGAGAGTTACGTTCACCGATATGTGAACTACTTTGGTAGAGTTGGGCTTCTGTGGCCTTGGAGAACTGGTTTTGCTCCACAATTCTTTGATGCTTTGTTTTAGATCTTGTGGATCTAGGATATGTCTTGTGAAGGTCTTTTCCAAGCTCTGGCGAAGAAATTTGAAGTTTGGTAATTCAGAAGTCATGTTTCTTTATTCCAGTACAGGTTTGCATAGTTTGGATAATACAGTGAATATTTTTGGCCAGTGGGTGTTTTACTTTTTTCACCAACAGAGGCGGTCTGAGGAATGGCCTTACCACCTCTCTTGAAGGAAATTTCCATGACAAATTTACTTTGAAAATCTCTAAGGTCCTACCAGGGTGTTGAGTCTTGGCGATTCTTGGAATATCTGGGTTGTTTGATGTGATTTTACTAAATCACAGGGAGAATTACAGATGAGTTACAAAGCATGGGAAGTTGGGTCTTGAAATGGAGTTCCTAAGATGGAGAAGTTGTTATGCATTTGCTGTAGGTTCAAACAATAGTCTTGAACTCCATTTTTATCATTGGATTTCGCTTTACAATGTGCAATGAACCTTGGTATAGGTTATTTCTAAAAAAGGGGGAAAAAGAATGAGGAAGAGGGAAGGTTCCTTGACCTGCAACTAACTGTGAACAATGATGATGGAGTTCCTGCAATGGACAGCTTCCTGGAAACAATGTTCCACTTAACTAGAAATCTCACAGTCTCATGGAATTTGTGCTATCTTCTAGGGTCTGCAGATATTTCATCTTTCATTCACCATGTGCATGCATGAAAAAAGATGAAAGTGTGGAGCAGCTTCGAATTTAAGCCCAGACTAAATTTACACAGCTATCTACCATCAGTAAATAACAAAAAGTGTGGACTAGGAAGGTATCTACAGAACAGGAATTTTCACAATCACAGAACAACATTTCTAAAAACTACTAGAGCAAGAAAACAACTAACTAGAACAGTAGTACAAATCTAACTAAAGCATCTAACAATGGAGGTTGAATCAAGTAACATGCAAAAAACTCAGAAAATGCACCAAGTCAATGTATTTTCATTATAAATTTCTGCAGCATGCCTTTACAACAATTCAACTCTCTTTACAAATGGGAGGAGAGCCCTATTTATAGTTCCCAAAAAGTCAAATGAATGGCCAAGATTAATTCTCATTGTGTGGCCCAGATTCATTACAAAATAGGGTTTCACCAACCCTCAATATATTACAATTTAAAAAAATACCTTTTGTCCTTCCCCTATTTTTTTCTCTAGTGACGGCACTGTAGCCCTTTTTTCTTTTTGTTGATTGCTTGTTTTACTGTAGCTACTCTTTAGGGAGCTCTTTATCATCAACAGGGCTGTCCTCCTGCTTCTTCGAGGTTGTGTATTCTATGAACTTCAAGATGACCGGCTGGAGCTTGTCTACCTCAATGATCTCATACTGCAGCACTTGGTAGCTCCACTCTTTCGCATTATCTTCTAGCCTTTTCCAGTCCTCATCGTACTTTGCACCCTGATCCCTGAATAGCTCTGATTGATCGAAGGCACGGGTAGCAAAACTCATGAACTCTACTGTCATTTCACTGGACATCCCATCCTCCATCTTCTTTTGGAAGTAAGGTTTTACCTTTTTTGAATCCATCTGCACTGCAGGCATGTCATACTCCATCATTAGTTTGAGGTATCGAGAGCATTTTGTTCTGATTTCTTTGATCCATTCGATGTCCGGATCCACTTTACTCATTATTTGCTCCAACCTTTCCTTCCTGTTGTCAAAGTCTCACCGCCACACATCCATCAACTAGTGATCGTCCTTGTTAAACACAAGCTCCTTTTCCCATGTGGCTTTTGGCACCTAAAGGATAGCCTCGATCTTTGGAAAGGTGGAGTCGTATGTTGCAAGGAAGTCAGTGTAGAGCTTCCTCGTGCCTTCCAAAGATTGTTGCAGATCCAAGAACTTGTTGGCTGTCCAAACAGCCCGACTAATTCCCATGTTCCCGACATACAGGACCTGTCAGAACCAGCTCTCTCTAGTCCTTTCCAAGTTCTTCCTTCTTTCCATCTTATCAATCTGTTCTTTGGACAACAGTTGGGGTGGAGCCATGGATGTGGTAGGTAGGTCATCAATTGAGGACCACTGCTGGATGTAATCCGTCAAGGCGGCCACCTGTGCTTTGAGCTCATCCTTTGAAATTTTGTCCTGCTTTATCAAATGCACCACCGTAGTCACTAATTCTTCAAGGTACCCTACCTTTTGTTCTCTTGTGGCGGTCCCCAAGTCGATGGTGGAGATATTGTAACTCACACTAGCCTAGCCCACCACAGGCGTTGCTACTTGCACAGCTCAAGATCTAGAGGCATCCATCGTTACCCTGGATCAGATCTTAGGCTTCTTCTCCTTCTTCGTTGTGATCTGAGCTCAGGTTAAGATAGCCTCTAGACTCGCCCTTGGGTCCTTTAGCATAGGATTTTTTCTTTCGAGCTATTTCTCTAACCATTCAGGTACGACAGACTTTCCCTTAGGTGATTCACGATCCATTCCATTCCAGGGCCTCCGTTTTCATTCCTTCCTTGTTGTCCATTATTTCTTCATTCCGTCAGACTGGGGCCTTCCGTTGTTGAATCCATTCCATTTCGGCACTCCCATCCATTTCACTTCCATTCCATTTCCATTTCCATTCCATTCAGGCCTCCACCATTCCTTCCTTCCTTCCATTCCATCCTTTCCATTTCCATTCCATTCCCTCAATCCATCATTCCATTGACCACCACATCCATCCATCTCTGGAACCCGGGTTCCTTCTTAGTAGGCCACCACGTCAATGGTGGTGTTCCTTCTTTACAGGTGCTCGTGGTATTCATCAGCCTCCTCTTCAAAGGGCTTTGAGGCCTCTTGTTCTTGCCTTTTCCATTCCTCGAAGATTAACATGGTGGCCTCCATAGCCGGTGGCCCCGTCGGCGGTTGCGAAGGTTTAGCAGTAGCAAGGACTTGTGCAAGGGTTGCTTGAAGAGTGGGATCCATAAGGATCTAGGAGAGCTTAGGGGGGGAGATTCTGCATATGTCATGAGAGGGCCTTAGGCACAGTGGGAGCGGGTATTGATGTTGCCACTATAGGTAATGGGAGTGACATGGTGGGTGACATGGCAGCGAAGGAAGGAGGTGTAGTCATGGCGGAGGAAGAGTCAATTATAATCACAGGCTCGGTCGGAGGTGAAGGGGAAAGATGGACAGAGATGTCCACTGCCGGCGGGGATGTGGTGACCATAGCTAGGGAGGTAGATGATGGGGGAGCCAAAGCAGGGAGAGCCAAAATAGGTTTTATTTGATCAGTACCTTTTTCCTCCTCTTCTTGAGTTAAGAGTTGCTCCGCCGTCCCCCCTGTTTGCTTAAGTCTTTTGGAGGGTGAGCCTCCTAGATCCTTCCTCATATAAACCTTGGGGTCAGGAGATTGCTCCATTTCCGTCTCTTTCCTCTTCTTGAGTCTGGTGACCAGAGGAGACTTGGATTTCCTGCCCATTGAGGTGGTGGCAGTGGTGTCCTTTGTGGTGCTTGGTTCACTCTTGAGTCCTTCATATGTCAGGACCACCCCTTGCTATTTCAATCGGGCCATCTACCCATCAAAACACTCCTTGGTGTGAGCTAAGATTGGCTTGGTTATAATATCGAGGTCATCGACCTCCTGTTCATCCCATTCAATTGTTGGTATTGGAAAATTGGCGACTGCGGGGTACCTGGGGTGCATTATGGTGCTCTTGTCTTCTTCGACATGGTTTGGTATGGGAAACGGCTGCACCTTTCTTATAAAATACGCAGTCATCCACATATAGTGCCTTGCATGTACCTCTTTATCATCCTGACAATGCCCCCAAAAGTCTTCAATGTGGTGCAGATGAGCGAATCCCAGTCCTAGTGCCTTCCTTATATGACCATATGGGTCCATTCGTGGGCGAGCAGTGTGCAGGTGAAAATGATAATCTTTTAATTCCTTTTCGGAGTTACTAGCGCACTGGGAAGTTTGTAATTTATACATGCCTTGGACAAGAGTCATGGGATAAGAGATCCCTGCCACGTGTTTGCCACTGAAGACTACCTGTATGTGTTGGAGCTTCTAAGAAAGCTCTAGTAGGATGATCCGGTCATTGGG
>VDFB02065630.1:0-23986 GCA_007258455.2 Sequoia sempervirens
TTTTGATCTGTATCTTTATTTTAATTTGTAGGTGATGGTGATGATATCCATTCGATTTTATCCATTAATGTGTAGCACTAATCTCTGATCTGGAATGCACAACATACAAACTGAAATATTCAATGACGATCTATTTAGACTCTTTGTTTTGACATTTTATGATATCATCCACGCCACTTTATTTCAATACTGAGTCTTGACATCAATGACAATATTTCTAACAATCTCCCCCTTTGTCATTGATGGCAACCTCTTCAATGGCCACCTGGTTTTTCTAATTGCTCCCCCTGTGTCCAATTTCTCCCCCTTTGACATCAATGGCAAGGGGTCTTCTAACAATGTTTTCAGCTCCATGAAGCTACAAGATTTTGTGCATAGCTCCCCCTGAATACATGCTTCCATCAATTATCTTGATGGATGTGGAACAACTCTCAATTTGTCCCTTAGATATTCAAATGTATCTCTTGGAAGTGGTTTAGTAAATATGTCAGCAGTTTGCTCTTTTGTAGTTATGTATTCTAAACACACTTGTCCTTCTCCTACTTGTTCTCTCAAAAAGTGATATTTAATAGGTATGTGCTTGGTTCTTGAGTGCATCACTGGATTCTTGGATATATTGATTGCACTAGTATTATCACAATATATAGTGCAAGGATGATTATACTCTACCTTGATGTCTTTTAAAGTTTGCCTCATCCATAAAAGTTGAGTGCAACATGCTGCTGCTGCAATATATTCAGCTTCTGCTGTAGATAGTGAGACTGATTCTTGTTTTTTGCTTATCCAAGACACTAGATTTCTTCCAAGAAAAAAGGCTCCTCCACTTGTACTTTTTCTGTCATCTATATTACCAGCCCAATCAGCATCTGTGTATGCTTCAAGAGTGAAATCAGTGCTGCTAGGGTACCATAGACCATAATCCATTGTGCCTTTCAAATATTTGAATATACGCTTTACTGCATGAACATGTGTTTCTTTTGGTGCTGCTTGAAATCTTGCCACAACTCCAACAGCTTGCATTATGTCTGGTCTTGTAGAAGTTAGATACAACAAACTTCCAATCATTGATCTATAAAGTGTTTGATTCACATCTTGGGATTCATCATCTTTACTTAGCTTGCAACCTGTAACCATAGGAGTACTAACAGGATTGCAATCTTCCATCCTAAACCTTTTTAACATTTCTTTCACATATTTGGTTTGGGAGATGAAAATACCTTTGCTTGATTGTGAAATTTGCAGCCCAAGAAAGAAGGATAATTCTCCCAACATTGACATCTCAAACTCTTTTTGCATATTTGATGAAAATTCTTTGCACATTTCGTCCTTGTTTCCACCAAAAATGATGTCATCTACATATACCACCACAATCAATAAGTGTCCATCCTCTTCTTTGATGTATAGATTGCTATCTACATCTCCTCTTTTGAAACCTTGCTCTTTGAGATATTTGTCAAGTCTAGAATACCAAGCTCTTGGTGCTTGTTTAAGCCCATAAAGGGCTTTCTTTAACTTGCACACATAATCTTTGTCTTCTGATAATAGAAAGCCTTCGGGTTGTTCAATAAAGACTTCTTCCTCTAGATCTCCATTAAGAAAAGCAGATTTGACGTCCATTTGATACACCTTAAACTTCTTGTGACTTGCATAGGATAAAAACATTCTGATTGCTTCAATCCTTGCAACTGGTGCGAAGGTTTCCTCAAAATCTACTCCTTCAACTTGTGCATAGCCCTTGCACACTAGCCTTGCTTTGTTCCTTGTGACTTTACCATCTTCATTTAATTTGTTTCTAAAAACCCATTTTGTGCCAATTACATTCTTATCTTTTGGTCTTGGAACAATTTCCCAAGTTTCATTTTTCTCTATTTGATCCAACTCTTCATTCATTGCATCAATCCAACTTTTGTCTTTGCTTGCTTCTTCAAAAGTTTTGGGCTCAACTTGAGATAGAAAAGCTGCATGACAATCTTCATTGTAATTCACCATTCTCCTTGTAGGTCTACATCTATCTTGAAGAATCAAATCTTCAGGATGATTCTTTTGAACAAACTTGGAAGGTGTCTTTGGTGTCTTCATGGGAGTCTTTTGTGAAGATTCTCCTTCTTTTGCCTCTTCCTCCTTTTCTTCCTCTTGAGAGTCCTCATCATCTTTGTCTTCTTCATTCATAGTTTGAACATGGTGATCACTTTGTCCAACTTCTTTGAATTGCTTTCCTTCATCAACTCTTACATTAGCACTTTCAACAATTTTGTGAGTTCTTTTGTTGTAGCATCTATATGCCTTACTTTTTGATGAGTAGCCAAGAAAGATTCCCTCATCTGCTCTTGTGTCAAATTTGCTTAAATCTTCTTCATCTCTTCGAATGTAGCAAGTGCTTCCAAAAATCTTGAAGTACTTGACAGTTGCTGGTCTTCCTTTCCAAAGTTCATAAGGTGTCTTCTCATTGTTCACTCTTATTTGTGCACGATTCAGAATGTAAACTGCTGTATGAATTGCTTCTTTCCAAAAGGAATCTGCTATCTTGTTTTCATTTAGCATTGCCCTTGCCATTTCTTGAACTGTCCTATTTCTCCTTTCTACAACCCCATTTTGTTGAGGGGTTCTAGCTGCAGAAAATTGCCTTTTAATTCCATGTTCTATGCAAAAATTTTCAAATTCTTTTGAAGTGAATTCTCCTCCTCGGTCTGATCTAAGGCATTTTATCTTGCAGTTTGCCTCATTTTCAACCAGCTCCTTGAATGCTTTGAATTTGTCAAAAGCTTCAGATTTTTCCTTCAAGAATGCAACCCAAGTCATCCTTGAGAAGTCATCAATCAGCAACATAAAGTATCTTTCTCCATTCAGGCTTTTGGATTTTGTTGGCCCACAAAGATCTGTGTGTATGAGTTCTAATGGTTTTGATGAAGTATGCTCTTTAGACTTAAAGCTTGACCTTGTTTGCTTTCCAAGTTGACACTCT
This sequence comes from Sequoia sempervirens, assembly GCA_007258455.2. NCBI lineage: Eukaryota > Viridiplantae > Streptophyta > Pinopsida > Cupressales > Cupressaceae > Sequoia > Sequoia sempervirens. Next base: position 2,963 of record VDFB02065630.1, read on the forward strand.
CTACAAATGATATTAGAAGGTTTTGTTATTCTTGGCATATCTCTCACTGCATTTGATTTGCTAACTTTGACAATATTATCAAAGTTTAGATGGCCTAGCCTTTTGTGCCACAACCAACTCTCATCCTCTTGTACTAAATTGCAACTTTCACAACTTATCTCTTTTAGGACATACAAATTTTGTTTTCTTTCAGCTTGAGCAACCAACTTTCCATCTTTCTTAATATCACATGTATTAGAAAGAAATGTGATACTATGTCCTTGATCACAAAGTTGACTTACACTTAGAAGATTTTCTTTTAGGCCCTTAACATACAAAACATTTTCTGTTTTTGTTCTTCCATTATCTAGACTAAGTGTTCCTTTTCCTTTTATTTGTTTTCTTGAATTATCACCAAATCTTACTGTTCCTTCATCAGTAGGTTCAAGAGAGATGAATTTGCTCTTGTCACCTGTCATGTGCTTTGAGCACCCACTATCAATGTACCATCTATCCTTCTTACTTTCAGCATGTAAGGCAGTTTGGATGAACATTGATTTCTCCTTTTTCCTCCATACTTTGATAGGTATTTCTTTCCTCTTAATAGATTTATCTACTTTCTTGTTTTGCTTTGGAGAGTTATTAAAAACTGACCTACAAGCTTGAGCTTTGTGCCCAAGATTCTTACATTTATAGCATAGATCATTATAGTCTATTAAAGGTGTGAAAGGATTATTATCTCTCCTAAGGTAGCTAGAACTATTTTTCACTTTATTTTTACAATTTAAGGCTTTGTGCCCAAATTTGTTACATACAAAACAATAACCATTAAATGCATAGAAGTGCCTACTATTCAATCTTCTTTTAGAGTCAGCACTTATCCAATCTTCTTCTCCTTGTTTTGAGAGAGTCTTGAAATCTTCTTTGGAGTTAGTGACCTTCTTGGATTTTTCTTCAAAACTGCTTCCCATTTTGCTTTGAAGAAGATCTTGAGCCTTCATTAACTCAATCAGCTTGCTGGATTCTTCATCAATCTTTGAGTGTTGATCCTTTGCTTTCTCCAATTCCAACTTTAGCATTGCTATCTCTTGCTCCAGCTTGTTACATTTCATCTCCTTTGTATTGAGTTTTTTTTTCAATTCATCTTCATTTCTTTCAACTTCCATGATTTGAGCTCTCAAATCTTCAATGGTTTTGCTTGAATTCTCCAAATCATTTGCCATTTCCTTGATCTTCAACTTGTACTTGGCAGCCTTCTTCTTCAAGTCTTCATTCTTTTTGTAAGCATAGTGCAATTCTTCCTCAAGATCTACTTCCTCTCCTTCATCTTGATCTATTTCTTCTTCTTCTTCACATTCTTGTTCAACTTTTTGTTCTTCACATTCAGCCATAAACAATATTTCATCTTCCTCATTGCTTGAGCTATCTTCACTTTGTTCTTCAGAGGAGCTGCTATCTTTCTTTGAATAAAAACTCTTTTTATGTTTTTGAAATTTCTTCTTTGAGTTGAAATTCTTCTTTCCCTTTTTCTTATTGCTTATTTCCTTTTCTTCTTCACTAGAACTGCTTTCATTTTGAGGGCATTTTGAAGCATAATGTCCAACTTTTCCACAATTGAAGCATTTAAAAGGAAATTTTCCTTTGTATTTTCCTTTTCCTTTCTTAAGTTTTCCCATGATGTAAGATTCAACTTCATCACTTGATTTTTCATCCTTTTCTTCATGCTTGTTCTTGCCCTTTTTGGTTGCTTTGAATGAGACTTCCTTTTGTGGTGATTTACCTTCAATCCTCATCTCATAGGCTGCAAGAATACCATGTAATTCATCCTTCTTCAGCTGGTCTAGATTTGTTAGTTCTTCCAATGCTGCAACTTTGGCCTCAAATTTTGTAGAAAGAGATCTTAGAATTTTGTCAATAATGAATTCATCCTTGATTTCTTCACCAAGTCCCCTCATGATATTCACTAATTCATCAACACGAAGAAAGTATGAAGCAATGTCTTCATCATCCTCCATTTTGAGAGTTTCCAACTTTCTTCTATGAGTTTGCAACTTTGCTTTCTTAACCTTTGCATCTCCTTCATAGATATTTTGAAGCTTGTCCCAAATCTCTTTTGCTGATTTGCACCTCATGACTTTTGTAAATTCAGAATCTGTTAGGCTGCAAAGAAGAGCATGCTTAGCTTTTGCATTGTCTTCACTTCTCTTCTTTCCTGCTTGATCCGTTGGAGGGGTAGCTGGAGGTGAATACCCATCTACAACAGATTGCCACACATCAAACCCAAGTGCATTCAAGTATGCTTCCATCTTGATATTCAAGAATGCATAATTAGTCCCATCAAAGATGGGTGCTTTCACCATGTTGCTTTGATTTTCCATAAGTGCTCTTAAGGATCTCCTTCAAGCGATTAAGCTACTAAGAAGGACCTTGCTCTGATACCAATTGAAGAGCACAAAGATATACTGAGAGGGGGGGGTGAATCAGTATATCAACAAATTTTTACCTTCTTACTTATTTATCAACTTTAAATATACATCAACTATTTGAGATGAACCAATTTACACAAGTTGCCACAACTTTTATTGAAATGATTTTTACAAAGTAGGCACCAGCCTACAGATTTACAACTGGATAATTTAGTAGGACACAACCTACAAGGAACATCCAAACCTTTATAACTTTAGTAGGCACCTACCTACAAGGAGTACTAGCCCCTAATGCAAGGCACCAACCTTGACTTGATGGTTGCAAGATGATGCCTTCAATCTGACCTGCACTATCCCAAACCTCCAATCTGCCTTTGGTGATTAATGATCTCACACTCAGCCCACACAAGGAGATGGGACTTCAGATTTTGAATGCTTTCTTACACACACACCCACACAGCAAACTGAATATTAAAGATGCATATATATGTTGTTCAATGTTTATATGCCTCTTTATAAAGATCACATCTCTTCATTTGATCTGCCTCTTCATAAAGATCACATCTCTTCATTTGATCTGCCTTTTCATAACTAAATTCTAATTTTATCTCCTTCCTTTTATATTTACTCATTATTAATTTTAATGAATGATTATACAGTATATCGATTCAGCCTTCAGATGGAATAATACAACTCTTCAAAAAAGCTTCGACCCCTTTAGATAAAGATGCAGTCATTTCCAGACCGATGCAACACTTGAAAATACATATCCAACAACAGACATCTGAAAAGACAAATCACCCGATTGCTATTCTCAAACAACTGTTTTAATTAGTGCGTCTTAATTTATCGATTTTTGATGATAAAAAAAGGTATCTTTGTGTTCGCGTCTGAAGAATAAAAGGGACGCCTCTGTGTTCGCATCTGTTGAGAAATAAAAGAACACATCTTTGTGTTAGCATCTGTTGGTTAGCGAATTTCTTTTGATTAATATCTGAAGACTTTAAAAAGAGACGTCTTTTTATCCGCCTCTATTAGTTAGCGGATGATTTTATTAATCAAATACTTATAAAGGGACGTCATCTGTTCATCCGCCTCTATTGGTTAAATACGTATACTGATATACGTAACATGTTATACTTCATCCGCCTCTATTGATTAAATACGTATACTGATATACGTAACATGTTATACTTCATGACTTCTATTGAAAAAATCTGAAGGTTTCGATCTTAATTTCTCAAACTGTATTACATGTTATACTTCATCCGCCTCTATTGATTAAATACGTATATTGATATACGTAACATGTTTATACTTCATGACTTCTATTGAATAAAAAACTGAAGATTTCAATCTTAATTTCTCAAACTGTATTACAAGATTCGATCTGTAGAATTTATGGATTTCTTCGAACTGAAATAAAAATGCCTTTGTGCTGCACTTGGATATTTTGATCTGTATCTTTATTTTAATTTGTAGGTGATGGTGATGATATCCATTCGATTTTATCCATTAATGTGTAGCACTAATCTCTGATCTGGAATGCACAACATACAAACTGAAATATTCAATGACAATCTATTTAGACTCTTTGTTTTGACATTTTATGATATCATCCACGCCACTTTATTTCAATACTGATTCTTGACATCAATGACAATATTATTTCCTACTTGATTATGCCTTGGCGTCCTGATCCTCGCCCCTTCAATTTAGGGTCCAAATTTATGTGCAGGTGCCCTTATATCTACCTTTTCCAAATCTATGTCGAATATATATTGTGTACTAACATTGTTGTGATATGTTCTATGTTCCACGTGTGTGTTAAGTTTGCTTTATGTGTATCATGTTTGGTTCATGTATTTCTTGTTTGTCTAATGTATTCTGCATGTGTGTGCTTCGTGTACTCTGTGTGTGTGCTTCATGTATTTTGTGTGTTTGCTCCATGTATTCTTTGCGTGCTTTGTGTATTCTTTGTATGCATCATGTTTGCCTTATGTATGCTTTTCTGTATGGTTTTATATGTGCTCCATTGATTATTGTGTGCTAACATTGTTGTTATATGTTCTATATTCCGTGTGATTGTTATCTTTGCTTTATGCATGTGTGCTTTGTGTATTATGCGTGTGTGTGCTTCATGTATTCTGCGTGTGTGCTTCATGTATTACGTGTGGTTGCTGTGTGTATATCTTGTGTGCTTTGTGTAGTCTTTGTATGAATTGTGTTTGTGTTATGTATGCTTTTGTTTCTGGTTTTATGTGTACTCCATTGATTATTGTGTACTAACATTGTTGTTATATGTTCTATATTCGATATGTGTGATATCTTTGCTTTATGCGTGTATCGTGTTTGCTCCAAGTATTCCTTGGTTGTCTAGTGTGTTCTGCGTGTGTGTGCTTGGTGTATTTTGCGTGTGAGCATGATGTACATCTTGTGTTTGTTGTGTGTATTCCTTGCATGCTTTGTATATTCTTTTATATGCATTGTGTTTTCCTTATGTATGCTTTTGTGTATGGTTTTATGTGCACTCCTTCCATAGCTTCTTGGAGTGTGTATTCTCATTGATTCAACATGAATGAATATCAAAAACAATAACCATTCGAAAATACATGCTTTTCCTTGAAAAACTTAATGTAGCCTAATGTCTTCTTGCACTTAATCTTGCAAAATATGTACCTTTTCAAGACTTCACACCTAGGATTTGAAACAAAATATTAAAAGAGACCTTACATGGTCTTCCATGGTTGTCTAAGACCTTCATAAACTCAATTAGGATTCCCAACACCAAAATCGAAAACTTACATTTTTTAGGTTGCTAGGTGCTCCTGCATCAATAGGTGATCTAACTTTTACATTTTAGCCACAACAATCTATTGTATTATGTGTACTAACATTTTGCAGGTCATCAAGGCAATTCAATCATCGACCGATCAACTTCTTGTGACAAGTTATGTTGTGAGATCACTTCGATAGGAGTTTCATACCAAAGGTAACATTATCAATTATCATTTGTTTATTATAGTTAATTATTGTTTATTTTTCCTCTACCCGACTTAGGGTAAGCACTCTCTACCATCATTATTTGCTATTTGTAATGTCCCCATTGTAGTCATTCGCTATTCGGAGATTGATAGCCTATTTCTGGAAGCCCGTAGGTTCGTCAGAGGTAAAATTAGGGTTTCCTATTTTATAGGTGTTTTGAAGCATTTTTGAAGGTTGGCATGTAAGAGTTTCTGATGCATGTTTGGTGGAGTTTTTTGGGTTTTGGAGAGCTTCGGAATGGTGTGACATGCATCTCCATCAGACAACCTTTTTCAGGACTTGCTATTTTTAGCCAGCACATTGGAGTTTCGAGATTTGGATTGCGGATTCTTTCTGGGTTTTCAGAGAGCTTCACAATGATATAACATGCAAAGTGAGTGGAGCAACTTTTCAGAATTTACTATTTTTAGTAAGTTCTATTTTTGGCAGCATTCAGTTTGGCAATAGTTGAGTGAGCTTTCTTCTTCAGGCAGGATAGTTGAGTTTCTCTGAATTTGGTTTTCTGAGGTGAATTTTTAAAAGAAATGATTTATTTAAATCATTTAATTATTTTAAGGTGATTTTGACCTTGGCCTAGTAAAATGACTTTAGTTGTTTTAAAAATGGGGGCTTTGGAGGGTGGACGCCACATGTAGGAGTATGTGAGAGAATTGAGCATATTGGTGGTTGTAATGCTTGCTGGTCTATACTTTGGTTCACTGGAAATTTATATTAGACTTAGCACTTTCCAAGTTATGCTATATTTCATGGGTGTTTATGCTTCTAGTTTCATGCGCACACAATTTGGAGGTGATTGGAGCATATTGGATGAAGATAGGAGCAAATTGGTGAAACTATTCTTGCTGGTCTGAACATTTAATTTGCTGGTTCAGCTAATTAGGTCTGGTTATTCCCTTTCATGCTACGTTCCTTTAGCAATTCAATTCATGCTTGTAATTGGAGATGAAGTGTGAACTTTGCAATAAGTTTGGCGCAAATTCCCTTGAGAAATCATTCTAATAAACACTTATAATTTGCAAACAATATGTATTGTAAGGCTGAGAATTAGTAGTACTATTCCAATCATTCATGTTTTGCCTTTACTTTGTGATTTTAATGCAAACACTATGACCCCTAGATGGTTTACCGCTAGTGTGGATAAATAAACTATTGTATCATCATCTTTCACCCACTGTTTAAGTGGCAAACTCCCACTGCTGAGTGGATGCCTGCTATTAGCAGATGAATTGTATTTCATTGTAATTATCTTTCCCCCCACTGAACAAGTGGTAGATTGGAGTCTTGATGGTTGGTTCTCTACTTGTTTCAATTCGGTATTGTTCTTCATTCCAGTTTGGTTGGTAATGACCCCTTCCCATATGCTATCACCTTGCCTCTCAAAGGATCTTGGTGAACATTCTTGGCGAAGGTTACATTCAGTTTGATTATCTTTTGGAAGCTAATGCTAATCATTGGCGTAATGCTGGTTTGTGTTGTGAAAATACTGAGAAAAAATTAAGGGGCTTATTTCGCTGTTTGTGGAGGTGGGAACACAAAAACTAGGGTGTGACAGAGACAAACTCCTATACAACACAACATTTTGTTGTATTTTCGTGTGTGTAGGTTACTTCCAAAACTTTCGTCAACAACAAGTTGCAAATAAGTGTAGAGCAGTCCTGTACCTTCATAACCCTATTTCAAGCATTCAAAAATTCTCAATTTTGGACAAGGGTGTCCGCAATCTTGACCCTTCAATTTAGGCTCCAACTTTATGCGTAGGTGCGCTTCTATCACAAGCATTCAAAAATTCTCAATTTTGGACAAGGGTGTCTGCAATCTTGACCCTTCAATTTAGGCTCCAACTTTATGCGTAGGTGCGCTTCTATCAACCTTTTCCACATCTATGTCGAACATTTATTGTGTACTAACATTGTTGTTATATGTTCTATGTTTTATGCGTGTTATGTTTTCTTTATGTGTGTATCATGTTTGGTTCATGTATTCCATGTTTGTCTAGTGTATTGTGGACGTTTGTGCTTCGTTATTCTTCATGTGTGGTTCATGTATTTCGTGTGTTTTCTGCGTGAATTCTTTTTATACATCATTTTTGTCTTATGTATGCTTTATGTGTATGGTTTGATGTGTACTCCATTGATTATTGTGTGCTAAAATTGTTGTTATATGTTCTATATTCCGTGTGATCGTTATCTTTGCTTTATGTGTGTGCATGCATCGTGTTTGTTCGATGTATGCTTTTGTTTATGGTTTTAGGTGTACTACATTGATTATTGTTCACTAACATTGTTGTTATATGTTAGATATATTCCATATGTGTTATGTTTGCTTTATGCGTGTATCATGTTAGCTCTATGTATTCCTTGTTTGTCTAGTGTATTTTGTGCATGTGTGCTTAGTGTATTCTGCGCGTGTGTGCTTTGTGTATTTTTTGTTTGTGCGTGATGTATTTCGTGTGTTTGCTGTGTGTATTCCTTGCATGCTTTGTGGATTTTTTTATGTATCGTGTTTGCCTTATGTATGCTTTTGTGTATGGTTTTATTTGCACTCCATTGATTGGTCATTGTATGCCTTATTTATGATTGAATCTTTCCTTGTCTTGCGTGCAATATATCTGCATCATCTTTGTATTAACATTGTCCATTGATGAGTTCGTAAGTTGGTGGCTAAAGTCAGATTGGACAAATACATTATAATTTTTGACATTCCCAAAAAATTAGGTTAAAATCACACGGACAAGGGCAAAGATGCCCTAGTCCTAAGGCTGTCCTATTATGATAATTATTATTGTGAGTGTCAGTTTTGAGTGTTGCAAAATGACCTCAGGTCAGCCTATATGCAAAAATGTCAAGTGATATTCATATGTAAACAAGTTTTCCCTCTCATTTGAATAACTAGGCACTATCATGTTTTAATTATAAAGATATATGTGACGCAAAGGGATAAACAAATGCAAAAAAATTAAGGTTTTCAGATTCTATAGACTCTACTGAAGTTGTCTGAAACCCCACTTGTTAGGGTGAACTCAAAGAAACAAATTTCTTGCTTAAGCCCTCAAAGAAACCTGGGGTTTTGACAATCTTTATGACAAAGAACACACTCAGACCTTCATGAATCACACAAATGATTGAATTAAGACTTATCCTTTGTTGGGGACCTGGGCAACAATCTAAAGAAGAACTTCACTAAGTTTCATCAATATTTGAGGTGCAAACAAAAGTTATGAATTTTTTAAGCTTGCTGGAAACCCTAGGTCTATAATAGGGATGTAGTAGTATGTTTGCCATCTCTTGCCGAAAACATAATGGAATCACACCAAACCAATTGCATTGGATTCTTAAAACAAGGGCGTTTGCAATCCTGTCCCTTTAATTTAGGCTTCAACTTTATGTGCAAGTTCCCTTCTATCTGCCTTTTCCAAATCTATGTCGAATATTTATTATGTACTAACATTGTTGTTATATGTTCTATGTTCCATGTGTGTTTTATGTTTTCTTTCCGTGTGTATCATGTTTGATTCATGTATTCCTTGTTTGTCTAGTGTATTCTGCGCTTGTGTGCTCCGTGTACTCTGCGTGTGTGCTCTATGTATTTCGCGTGTTTGCTCCGTGTATTCTTTGCATGCTTTGTGTATTCCTTGTATGCATCGTGTTTGCTTTATGTATGCTTTTGTGTATGGTTTTATGTGTACTCCATTGATTATTGTGTGCTAACATAGTTGTTATATGTTCTATATTCCGTGCGATCGTTATGTTTGCTTTATGTGTTTGTGCTCTGTGTATTCTATGTGTGTGTGCTTCTTGTATTTTGCGTGTGTGCTTCATGTTTTATGAGTGTTTGTTAGGTGTATTTCTTGCATGTTGTGTATTCTTTGTATGTATGTATTTGCCTTATGTATGCTTTTGTTTATGGTTTTACGTGTACTCCATTGATTATTGTGTACTAACATTGTTGTTCTATGTTCTATATTCCATATGTGTGTTATGATTGCTTTATGCGTGTATCATGTTTGCTCCAAGTATTCCTTGGCTGTCTAGTGTATTATGCGTGTGTGCGTGATGTACATCGTGTGTTTGCTGCATGTATTCCTTGCATACTTTGTGTATTCTTTGTATCCTTTTTTTCAAGATTTCAAACCTAGGATTGCAAACAAAATACGAAAAGAGACCCTACATAGTCTTCCATGGTTGTCTAAGACCTTCACAAACTCAATTTAGACACCTAACATCAAAATCCAAAACTTACATTTTTTAGATTGCTCGATGCTCCTGCATTAATATGTGATTTATCTTTTACATGTTAGCTACAACAATCTATTGTATTATGTGTATTAACGTTTTGCAAGTCATCAACGCAATTCAATCATCCATCGATCATCTTCTTGTGGCAACTTATGTTGTGACATCATTTCGCTAGGAATTTCATACCTAAGGTAACATTATCAATTATCATTTGTTTGTTATAGTCAATTATTGTTTATTTTTCCTCTATCCGACTTAACGTAAACACTCTCTACCATCATCATTTGCTGTTTGTGGAGGTGGGAACACGAGAAATAGGGTTTGACTAAGGCAAACTCCTATACAACACAACCCTTTCTTATATTTTTGCGTGTGTAGGTTACTTCCAAAACTTTTGTGAACAACAAGTTGCAAAAAAGTGTAGAATAGACCTATACCTTCATAACCCTATTTCAAGCATTCAAAAATTCTCAATTTTGGAGAAGGGCGTCCGCATTCTTGCCCCTTCAATTTAGGCTCCAACTTTATTCACAGGTTCCCTTCTATCATCCTTTTCCAAATATTTGGCGGATGTTTATTATGTGGAAACATTGTTGTTATATGTTCTATGTTCCATGTGTGTGTTATGTTTGCTTTATGTGTGTATCATGTTTGGTTCATGTATTTCTTGTTTGTCTAGTGTATTCTGCATGTCTCTGCTTCGTGTACCTTGTGTGTGTGTTTCATGTATTTTGTGTGTTTTCTCTATGTATTCTTTGCATGCTTTGCGTATTCTTTGTATGCATCGTGTTTGCTTTATGTATGCTTTTGTGTATTGTTTTATGTGTACTCCATTGATTAGTGTGTGCTAACATTGTTATATGTTCTTTATTTTGTGTGGTCGTTATCTTTGCTTTATGTGTGTGTGCTTTGTTTATTCTGCGTGTGTATGCTTCGTTTATTCTGCTTCTATGGTTCATGTATTTCGTGTGTTTCTTGTGTGTATTTCTTGTGAGCTTTGTGTATTCTTTGAATGCACTTGCTTTTGTTTATGGTTTTATGTGTACTCCATTGATTATTGTGTAGTAACATTGTTGTTATATGTTCTATATTCCATATGTGTGTTATGCTTGCTTTATACGTGTATCAGGTTTGGTACAAGTATTCCTTGGTTGTCTAGTGTATTCTGCGTGTGGGCTTCGTGTGGTTTGTGTGTGTATGTGATGTACTTCGTGTGTTTGCTGTGTGTATTCCTTGAATGCTTTGTGTATTCTTTGTATGCATCGTGTTTGGATTATGTATGCTTTTGTGTATGGTTTTATGTGTACTCCATTGATTATTGTGTGCTAACATTGTTACTTGTTGTATAGTCCGTGTGATTGTTATCTTTGGTTTATGCGTGTGTGCTTCGTGTATTCTGCTTGTGTGCTTCATGTATTTCGTGTGCTTGCTTCGTGTATTTCTTGCTTACTTTTTGTATTCTTTAAATACATTGTGTTCGCCTTATGTATGCTTTTGTTTATGGTTTTATGTGTACTCCATTGATTGTTGTGTAGTAACATTGTTGTTATATGTTATATATTCCATATGTGTGTTATGTTTGCTTTATACGTGTATCATGTTTGGTCCAAGTATTGCTTGGTTGTCTAGTGTATTCTGCGTGTGTGTACTTCGTGTATTTTGCGTGTGTACGTGATGTACATTGTGTGTTTTCTGCATGTATTCCTTGCATGATTTGTGTATTGTTTGTATGCATTGTGTTTGTCCTATTTATGCTTTTGTTGATGGTTTTAGGTGTACTCCATTGATTATCGTGTACTAACATTGTTGTTATATGTTAGATATAATCCATATGTGTGTTATGTTTGCTTTATGCGTGTATCATGTTTGCTCCATGTATTCCTTGTTTGTCTAGTGTATTCTACTTGTGTGTGCTTTGTGTCTAACGCGTGTGTGCGTGATATATTTTGCATGTTTGCTGTTTGTATTCCTTGCATACTTTGTGTATTCTTTGTATGTATCGTGTAACAGGGCTGCTAATAGTACTTTTTCCATATCTTGCTCTAAACACAATGAAATCACACCAAACCAATTGCATTGGATTCTTAAAACAATTCTCTATAGTCCCATCCAATCATAGATCCTAACATGGCTCTGTACATTGCCGTACAATGCTATTTTCAGACTGTAATAGCAAAAAAATGACATAAAATTGACAAAAAAGGATAGTTCATGAAATATTGCTCCCACAGCTTCTTGGAGCTGTACTCTCATTAATTCAACATGAATGAATATCAAAAGCAAATAGAATTTGAAAATACATGCTTTTCCTTCAAAAACCTAATGTTGCCTAGTGTCTTCTTACACTTAAAGTTGCAAAATATGCGTTTCTCCAGACTTCAAATCTAGGATTGCAAACAAAATGTAATGTTCCCTTTTCAATTGTGATCAATTCAATTGACCGTTGGCTTATTCCGGAGACCCGTAGGCTACTTAGAGGGTGAAAATTGGGGTTTCCTGTTTTTGAGGAGGTTGTTGCTTGAAGTTTGGTGATTGGATTGCAGATTCTTTCTGGGTTTTCATAGAGCTTCGCAGTGTTATGGCTCACATGGTGTTCTAGGCAACTTTCTGAATTTACTATTTTTTGTAAATTCTATGTCTGGCAGAGGTCCTGTTGGCTTCAGTACAGTTGGCTCCTCTTTGCAATCAGTTCAGTTGGTATAGTTGTTCTTGACCTTTGTATGCAATTTTGGTGAGATAAGTATTTTAATTAAAATGATGTTATATTTTAATATTATGACCCCTTGGTGTAGCTACATGATTTTATGTTGTTCTGAAAAGGGGGACCTCATGGGTGGACACATCATTAGGAGAAAATTAAATATTTCTTAAGGTCAAAGTATTGCTTGGAGGTTTGGGATGCCAACTTTTGAGGAGAAGGTAATTTTTAAATTAAAGAAATATGTAGAAACCCCTTGTTTCCCCTGTTTTTGAATCTGACTGAGTTTTTGTTTGTTTTTGCAATTTTTGATTTTTTTGGGTTTTTGAGCAAAAATGAAAGATTAGCGATTTTAAGTGGAAATAAATTCAAAATAAAATAAATCCACTCGATATCAATGGTATTTGGGGTAAATGCTGAAGACAATCCTATTATTTATTCTTACGAGATATTGAATACATATAGGATCGGTGATTGCATACAAGCAAAAACAATGAAATTTATTAAAAGAACGGCAATATGGCTGCAATTAATATCTGTAGCGTATTTTGGTAGGTGGTACGATAAGAGTTACCTAACTAGCACGAGAATAGAAACCAGCGCTGCTAAGATCTAAGCCCCGGTGATAGAGATACGCCTATCGCGAGGCATTTTGCTGCGAAAGCAGACGACTGGCCTTCAAATGAATGCGAAGCTGAGTATGCGAGGAAGATGGGCTGAGGCGGAATGTGCGGCTGAGGCGAGAAACAACAACTATTAAATGTACGGCTTCTTCACAGCTCGGATCTCAAAATATAATGGCCTAGATGAATAGGTACCTTACGGATTGAAATTACGGATATTAAAGCGCTCTTTGATCTTCGAATGAATGCGTGAAGTTCTATAATTTCTTAAATTTGAAGAGAAATTCTCTGGCTGGCGATAAATTGGGTGTTATTTCACCCTGCGAGCTGCTTCCAATGTAAGATGGCTTTCGTTCCCCAAGAGGAATTGAGTTTGAAACCCTAAAAGCTTCTTTTCGATTAAAACTTGATCAATTTCCAAAATCAATAATCACATAATGGCTCAAATCAATGCAAAATTGCGCTATATCCCTCAAAAAGTGCGATTTCCTCAAAAATAGGGAATATTAAATAATTCGAACTTTTTTTTTGCATTTAATATTTCCATAGTCTCAGCCAAATTTTATAATAAAATATAATTGTCAATTTGGCCCCTTCTGATGATGGCGACCCCCTCAATCATAATCACTTAAGTTATAATATAATATTATAACTTTATATTATAATCTTCAAATAATTAATATTTAATTAATACAATTAAATATTAATATCTCTCTCGTTATTCATCCGATGATTGATCCGTCTGAAGCTGACAAACACTGAAGTGATTCTGAACACTGCCAAAACCATACTGCTAAAAATAGCAGGGGTCCCACGCTGACTGCCAATAACTGCTAAAAATAGCAAGTTATGCTAGAAATGTCCGAACGAGCCCGAACGAAAGCCAATTGATCAAAACCTGACAATCTGAAGCTGAGCCAACTCCAACTAGACCCTCTATACATTCTATCAGCCTACGAGGGTCGCATAATAGGCTAACTCTTACGAACTCTGATGCTCGCCAAAAATGGGGACATTACAAAATATTGCTTATTGAGGTTTGGACGCCACTATTGGAGGGATATGGGGTCAACACAAGTTTGAATATTGCTTCACTATTTTGGGGCGCCCTTCTTGAAGTTTCGAGAAGATTCTCTCAAATCTATAAATATAGGCCTTAGCTCTTCAGTTCTCTATCTCTTGTCTACCATACTGTTATGCTGCTGGAATGATTTCAGACAAGCTTCGAGGAAAGCATACCTCCTAGCACTTGGCTCATCTTCTTGCTTGAAAGATAGCAACTAGTTGAGAGATAGATTGTAGTTGAGTGGTTTTAGCATTGTACTTGAGTTTTTAGCATCTTAGCTCAGTTTTCTTGCATTCTAGTGATATTTTGGAGTTGCTGATTATCATAGCTGATTCTAAATTTTATTCAAAGATTTAAAAATAAAAATATTCTCGTTCTGGGTACTTTACCAATCTGATTTCTTCCTAGGGGCGACTTTGAGTGCCAAATTTCAGATTTTATGGAGCAAAATCGCCCCTCCTTGAGGGTCGTACCTTTCTAGATATGCTTGGAATTCCGTGCAAAATAAATGTGTCTTTTGGGTTGGTTTTAATGTTCCTTCTTGGGCACCATCATCCTAGGAGCATTATGCATTTTGTCTCATGTGTTTTGGGTGAGTTTTGAGTGAGTTGTGAGCATAATAGTGAGTTGTTGAGTTGCTGGTCTGTGCATTTTCAGTCAATAATCAGTTATATCAGATTGTGGGAATTCATTAGTTGAGTGAGAAATTGATTCTAAGTGGTCTTGTGAGCACTGGAGAGTAGCTAAACATCATTGCAGAATTAATAAGCTTCTAATCCTGTGTTCTTGGCAGGCACTCTATTGCATTGTAAGCTGAATAGTAGTACTGTCAGCATTCTCACTTCTTCTCTTTTACTTGTACTTCCCGTTGAATAAGTGGAAGAGGCTGGCTTGCCACCTATTTACTTTCCAGTTAAGTAATTCTAGGGACCCTTTGACCACATGCTCGCCACTCCTCGGCGCATTTCTTGGTTAGAGTTATTTTCAGTTCAACATGCATAAGATCCTCTGACCATATGCTCGTCTTTCCTAGACGCATTTCTTGGTTAGAGTTCCCTTTTAGTTCAGCATTGCATCAGATCCTCTGACCATATGCTCACACCTTGCCCAACATCGGGATCTTGGTGTACATCCTTGGTTAGAGTTGTTTTCCGCATCATTTTGGTTTTAGAGCTAACCTTAACGGGTGCGTGTTGCATTGCCTATTGTAATAAAAAAAATAAAAAATTGGTCCGGTTCATTACATTGGTATCAAAGCCATGATCCTGCCAACCTGTGCCCTACAGTGATTTAGTTGTCAGATGAGTGACAGTGATTGCAGATATTACACTAGAAGTCAGGCCATAAATCAACAGTCACAGTTTCCGCCAGTGCCAGAAGCAAAAATATTTTTAGAGGCTTTAAGAGAAACAGGGAAAGCAGTAGATACTGGAAAAATAGTTGAGAACATGTCAGATAGTCATAAGTAGGGCATGGATCTGAGAGAGGATAGGATGGAGAAGAAGTTTGATGGGATGATTGATATGATGTCCCGTTTGCTTGCAAGAATGGATCAACAAGCTGCTCAGAATTATACTCCTAGTCAAAACAATGCCACAGGTGAAAATAGTGATCTCAATGGAAACAATGGAAATGGGAGAGACAGGACTATTGGCCAACATGAGGCCACCTCTAGAGGATCAGCCTCTAGGCCACTCTTTCCTACATTCACTCAGAGGGAGGAACCACAAGTTGAAGCTACCATTCCTTTTGCAGATGATGCCAGGCAAGCCTACATGGAGTATGCCACTTTATCCCCTGATCTTAGAGACCAATGGTCCTTTGATCAATTCTTGAACCATAGAAACAAAAGAAATGGAGGAAGAGCTGATAACCGAGCTCCTATGGCTCTTAGAACTGACTATTAGCAAGCCCTTGGGAAGGTGTCATTGGCTCACTTTGATGGAAGTGATAAGTGTTCAGCAAGGTCATGGGTTCAGAAGCTGGACAACTACCTATTGCTAAGGCCCATGTCGGAGGAAGATGCCATAAAGTTTGCAACGTTGCATTTGGAAGGAGCTGCCCATGAGTGGTGGTACCATGGTTTGGTCACGCTTGGACACAACCTCATTTGAACCTATGACGAATTCACCAATAAGCTGATTGATAGGTTCGACACTAAGGATCTTGAAGTGAAGTTTCGCGAGCTTGCACAATTGAAGCAGCATGGCTCCTTAGATGCTTACATAGTTGATTTTCAAAAGCTTTCCGTGATGGTGCCCAACATCACTGAAAGAAGGTTGGTAGTATTGTTCTCTGAAGGATTGGTTGAACCTTTGAAAGGGTGGGTTAAGGCTTTCGATCCACCAAGTCTCGAAGAAGCAATCAAAAAGGCTCGAAGTATGGAGTTATCAGCCCCTAGGCCAAAGTTTCCGCCCAAGATTACTGATGAGTAGCGTGAGCAGCTTAGAAAAGAGGGCAAGTGTTATACATGTTTGGAGCCTTGGATTAAGGGTCATAGATGTGATGGAAGAGGGCGTTCTAACCAAATGGGGGCCTATTCTGATTATGGATCAGAATCTGATATGTCTGATCAGCAGTCTTATTTTGGGGACAACGAGGAAGAGAGAGCCCCAAAAGAGTCTGATCATGAGCAAGGAGTTGGGGGCCCAATTGCCCAACTCTTTAGTTTCCAAAAGAACGAATCTTTCAAGGTTCGTGGTGGGATTGTAGGTCACCGAATTGTTGCCTTGATTGATACTGGGGCAACACATAATTTCATTGATGGAAGATTGGTTGCAAATAGAGGTCTCAAAACGGAAGAATTTGAAGGTTTCAAAGTCATGGTGGCTGATGGGTTTCATATTTCTTGCAACCAGAAGGTTTCTAACATGTCTATGCAGTTGGGCAACTATGAAGTCAAATATGACTTCTATGTAGTTACTATTGGTGACACAGATGTCGTACTTGGTATTCAATGGCTACGCTCACTTGGGGAAATCTCTCTCAATCTACAAACGATGGAGCTCACGTTGGTGCTAAGGGGAATGCCCAATGGAGGTCCTCAGATTGTGTCATTCAAAAGAATGGAGAGGCTGATTCGGCATGAGCAAGTTGAGTGGGCTGCGGAATGTATGGTTCTTCCAGCTAGTCCAGTTGAAACAAAGAGGGACTATCCTCTAGATATCGAATCTATACTCACCAAGAAGAGTAAGGTGTTTGTTGATCTACCTCCTGGGCAGCCTCCTGGAAGGGGAGCTGAGCATGTCATTGAACTCAAGGAAGGGGCCAAGCCAGTCATCACAACACCATATTGGTATCCTAAGAAGCATAAGGACAAAATTGAGAAAAACATAAAAGAACTCTTGGAGATGGGCTTCATTCGTCCAAGCAAGAGTCCCTTCGCTTCAGCAATAGTTCTTGTGAAGAAGGATGGCACCATCCGCATGTGTGTGGATTACCGTGCCCTGAATCAAAGCACAATAAAAAATTGGTACCCCATCCCCCGGATGGATGAGCTCATTGACGAGGTACATGGTGCCAAGTTCTTCTCAAAAATTGATTTAAGGTCGGACTACTATCAAATTCGAATGAGGGGATCAGATGTTGAGAAGACGACATTCAGATGCCACTATGGTCATTTCAAGTTTTTAGTCATGCCATTTGGGTTGACTAATGCTTCTGCCACTTTCTAGTCTTGTATGAACAGAGTCTTTCAGAAGCAGTTGAGGAAGTTTGTGTTGATCTTTCTTGATGATATCCTCATCTTCAACAAGACGTGGGAAGAACATCTCCAGCACTTGGAGGAAGTGCTTAGTATCTTGGAAACAGAGAGCTTGTTTGCCAAAGAATCCAAATGTGAATTTGGGATGAAAGAGTTGCTCTACCTTGGTCACATAATCAATGTTGATGGGGTGAAAGTTAATCCTGAAAAGATCAAGGCGATAGTTGATTAGCCACCTCCAGAAAACTTGACTCATTTGAAAGGGTTCTTGGGTTTTTGTGGCTTTTACAGAAGATTTGTGAAGGGCTACTCTCAGAGTAATGCTCCCCTTACTGACCTCACTAAAAAAGGGAGCTTTATTTTGGTCAGAAAAGGCTCAAAGGTGTGTTTGATAAGTTCAAGAAAATCATGAGTTCTTATCCAGTATTGGCCATACCAGATTTCTCCAAACCCTTCGAGTTATAGTGTGATGCATCAGGGGAAGGTATTGGGGCTGTTTTGATGCAAGATAAGCATCCTATTGTGTTTGAAAGTAGAAAATTAAGGGGGGTTGAAAGGACCTACTCCATCTATGACAAGGAAATGCTTGCAATTATGCATGCATTGGCTAAGTTGAGACAATGTTGGTAGGGAATGGTTTGTGGTTAAAAGGCCAGTCACAATGGTCTCAAGCACTCATGTCCCTTCGAGTTGACATCTCTGGGAGCTTATGATTAACTGATATCTCGACCCTCGTAGGCTGATAGGATGGATAGAGGGTCTTGTTGGAGCTTGGCTTGGTTTCGGTTCATCAGGATTTACCAGTTGGCTTTTGTTCGGGCTCTTTCGGACGTCTTTTGCCTGACTTGCTATTTTTAGCAGTATTGGTCATTCAGCAGAGCACCCCTGCTATTTTTAGCAGTATGGTTTGGTCATGTGCAGTATCAATCACTTATTCACCAGCTTCAGACGGTTCGTAAATCGGACATATTTTGAGGGAGTTATTAATATTTTAATTGTTAAATTAAATATTAATTATCTGGAGCTTATATTATAAAGTTATAATATTATTAAATATTATAACTTAAGTGATTTTCTAAAGGGGTCGACCAACATTGAAGAGGGGCCACTTTTTAATTATATTTTATAATTAAAAGTGCGTCGAGACTATTGAAAAATTAAAAGTTAAAATTCAACTTTTATTTAAATGATGCCTTTTGAGGAAAAAAGTCGACCCTCTTGAGGATATAAGGGTTTTCATTGAAAACAAAGATTATCATGTTGAAAATCGAATTTTTGATCGTCTTCTTCTGAGAACAGAGCCAAGGGTTCCAGTTTTCGTTTTGGCATTGGAGAACGGGCCATCTTCAGTGTTGCAGTTCAGAGGTTGTGAAATACCAGCTGATCTATTGCTTTCAGAGAGATATCTTCATCTAGAAGTTATCACAGAGCTTCACAGTCAAAAATATATTCAGGGTTTTCAGTTTGTAAGTCATCCAGAAGAGTTTCCTCATTTAAGGCACCTATTACCTGAGATCTGGATACATCCATAAATGCCGTACTTTTTATTTGTTGCTGCTGTCATAAAGCCGTACCTGTCCACAGCAGAGCTATACCTTCAAGAAAGCCGTACTATTTTCTATTGGGAAAATCGCCTTCTTTATTGATCTTCTGACTTCAACCCATTTGGCGCCTATACTTCTGGATCATCTTCCAAGCGTCTGACGGAGGGAGAAGTGTAAATCTATTGAGGCCGTACCAGTTCAAGGACATTTTCAGCTTGCTGCAAATCAGGTTTTTGATTGATATTTTGTCTTATCTTTGCCTGCATGTTAGAGATTTATTATTGTAATGGCTGTGAAAAAATAATACAATCAATAGTTATAAATTTCTGAGCCTATTTATGTTAGATCTGGAATTATTGTATTTGTTAAAGATTTTATATCATTTCTTTCAAAAATCGCAACTTTCATTAGTTCATGCAAAAACACATAAAAAACCAAAAACGTCCGAAAACAAGAAAAAACAAGCAGTTTCAGAGAAAGTGAGAACAGGGGATTCTACAGTGGTATCAGAGTTAAATACTGCCATCCTGAGGGTTTAGCAATCTTATGCAGCCACAAGAGGTTGGGCCTCACAGATATTATACTCGCAGGAGAGCCTTGATTGATAGGCAACAAGGTTTGAACAGGCAGCTGGGTACCATGGTTTACAGAACAGATGTTCCTCAAAACCCTAGGGATCAAGACAATGCAGAGGTTCTAAACACTCTTAGAGATTTACGAGCAGGTCAACGACAATCCAACGATGTACTACAGTAGTTGGCAGTGGCAATCCAGAGGTTAGGTATGCCGAGGAGACCGTCACCACCTCGTGACGAGAACAGGAGTGATGTAGGATCACGAAGAGCACCTAGGACTGTTTCACGAACGGCAGACAGGCCAACTAGGCCAACATTTGTGAGACAGGTGCCCGATGAGGAGCATGAGGATTTGTTCGCTGATACACTTATGGCAGCGAATGAGGAGTGGGAGTTAGTGCCACCTGACGTAAGAGAGAGGATTACCTTTGACAGATTCATCACACAGAGGAGAGAGTATCTCAGGGGCCGACAGGATTGGAGGCCTAGACATAATAATAATAGCGATCTGAAGCATGCCACAAATAGACTTATTCTAGCTATGTTTGACGGTAGTGGCAAGGTCACAGCACAGGCCTGGATCAATAAACTTGATACTTTCCTCACATTACGTCCTATGGCTGAGGAGGATGCTATTAGGTATGCTGCATTGCATCTGGAGGGAGTAGCTTATGACTGGTGGCATCACGAGTGGTGACACTCTAGCACGATCGTATCACCACGTACCAGGAGTTCGTTGACAGGTTGGTGGAACGATTTGACAGGAAGGATCCAGAATCCTATTTCAGAGATTTGGCTCAGTTGCGACAGAGTGGCAGTTTGGAGTCTTACATAGGTGACTTCCAGTGATTGTCGGTTATGGTTCCTAATATTTCAGAGAGGCGACTTCTTGTGCTTTTCATGGAGAGACTGTTGGAACCATTGAGAGGTTGGATCAAAGCATTTGATCCTTCTTCGTTACAGGAAGCTATGAAGAAGGCACGCAGCATGGAATTTGTAGCACCATCCAGCAAATTCAACTCCAGAAACACTTCTTCATTCAGGGACAATAAGGGCTTCAATAAAAATAGAGAGAAATCAGATTTTAATAGAGAGAAATCAGATTTTAGGAATGATTCAAAGGGAAAATC
>VDFB02065632.1:0-33210 GCA_007258455.2 Sequoia sempervirens
TGAACAATCAATCATCAATCAACAGAAGATTAAAACATCCAAATCAAAAAACTTAAATTAATCAATCAAATCAAATCTCAATGGATGATATTCTTTTGAATCATGATTTTATCACTTTAGCTTGAATGTTCAATTGTTGTGTACTTTGATTTTTGATATCATATCTTTGGAGCAACTCAATGATGTATTGAACTAGAGAAGAAAGGAGTATGATTTTTCTTTGTCTATTGTCTATGAATTAATCATAATTACTATGTGAATTGTTGCGAGAAGTTCTCTACAAAGTATCATTGATGGAATTCCAATTCACATAGGAAAGTGGTAAATTTTTGTCTATTTATGCAAGAAATGCTCAGGTCATCTCAGTTTAATTATACCTAGATGCTTGTGTTCACTTGCAATATCAAAAATCATGAAAGTAGTACTTAGGTCATCATGGTCTAACTCATACCATCAATGCTTGTACTCACTTTCAACATTTTAAAAGCTCAATGATGATAAAAAGCACAATAAATGGACTGTTAAGATGCCAATGCTTGCATACGTAGATTTGCATAGTTAAATTAGATTGCATTCATATTAGTTTTGCATCTGCATTATATATTTTCCACATCAACTGATGATATCTATATTAGCCTACACTAGATGTGGAATCATGTCCCACATCTTCGGGAAGAACTCTATAATCCTCCTATGATCATAACATATCACAAAATCAACAATATTATCAATCAATCACCCTATCAATCTAATCGGCTCTGGTGATACTTTGATCAAATCTCGTGAGTGACTATTATTGATCCTCACCTATCATGAGGTCAATCAATCAATCTATCAATGAACCTTACCTATCATGAAGTCAATCATCAAGCTATCATTGATCCTTGTCTATCATGAGGTCAATCATCAATCTATCATTGATCCTCACCTATCATGAGGTCAATCATCACCATTCTATCATTGATCCTCACCTATCATGAGGTCCATCATCATCATTCTAGCATTGATCCTCACCTATCATGAGGTCAATCATCATCATTCTATCATTGATCCTCACCTATCATGAGGTCAATCATCATCCTATCATCAAATCATTCAATCGGTTGAACACAATCATCAAACATCAAACACAAGGAGGCAACATAAGGCATCAATTAATCAATTAATCAATATGGCAGGGTCAATCTTCTTTTTCGAGAGATAAATCAATTTTGCATTATTGAAATTGAAAATCTTTATCAAATCATTGACAAATCATAAAAAATTCAAAATTTCAGAAAAACTCAAAAAAATAAAAAATTCATCAATTTATCTCTTGAGGGGGCATATATCCATTATCATCTGAAAATTCATCTCTAGGCATACTAATTTTTTTTCATTGATACTAGCAGTAGCAACAAATTTTTCTTTCAAGCAATGTGTAAACACATCACGTGAAAGAGGGAAAAAATGTATACACCTAAAAATGGTCTAGATAATCTAATTAATTAAATACAATTTATTTGATCAATTACCTTAATTTCCTCTACTATTAAATAAATATAAAACTTTTTTTATAGTTCATTCTCCTATTCTTCAATTTTAATTAAATATACAACTTCAATAGTTTGTGTTATTTAATTATCACATCATTCAATCTTAATTAATTAAACAAGGTTAAATACTTTGTTGTTTAATTATCATATCCCTTCTATATTTATTTAAAAAAAAATTCTATAGTTTGTTTTATTAAATTATTTATTCCCTTTTACTAAATTGAATAAATCAAATATTCAAATAAAAGGCATAAAGGCAATTTCCTCTATTCACCCACCTACCAAATTAGACATCAAATATCCAATTTTATTCAACTGAGATTTCACGGGAAAGCCTTAGAGACAAACTTGCAGGCAATCCTCTTCAATCTCCTTCCTTTGATTCTTCCTATCATCTAGCCTAATGTTTTCATGGGGAGAAACCATTCCCATGATCAGCTCAAGCTTCTCAATCTCTTACCAATGAGTTCTCTAGATCAAATCCAATCCTTTGTTGTGCTGCCCTGTCACAATATGTTGTTGTGAATCTATATATACAACCTTCTGAAACAGGAAATGGATCTCGAATCCAATCTTTGTGCAAAATTACTCTACAGGAATATCAATCAAGCAATTGAGCAATTAAGCATTTAGCAATAACATCTTAGCATCATAGCAATGATAGCATCAATAGAAGCATAATCATGGCTTCATCTTAGTTTTACTATAGCTTTCATTCATTAGGTTTCATGTCAGCATAGATTACAGTAGCATTGATTAATATCATCTAGAATTAGATCATTGCATTTAGCATCATTCCATCCTCTAGATTGGAATTTCAACAATCATAGTGCTTACCAAATCTGAGACCCCTCTGTGATTTAATAAATCTTTGGAGATAGGAAAAAAAGAGATGCTTTCAAGTTTTTTGTGCTTTAAATTAGTTAATTGCGGTTGAATCTTGATATAATGTTTCATTAAGAAGTGTTTTTAGTTGTTTTTACTTATTTACTTATTCCACACTTACATGCATATCATAGATCAGTGCAAAATCAATCACTTCTATCTAATTGACCTAATTAGCCACCAAATTAGCTTATGTCATTAACTTAGCTAGGCCCTAGCCGCTTACTAGTTTAGTGATTTGAACATCAATATTAAATTCTTGGATCCTATTGATCCATCTACACCTTCTGCCTCTAGTCTCCTACTGAGTGAAAATATCTTTCATAACAACACTCGGTACAAAAGCTATGACAGTAGCTCCCTGCAAGTAATTCTTGAAGTTCTCTACAGCCTTAACCAGAGCATATGCTTGCTTCTCAGTTATGTCATATTTAGTTATGTATCTTGTATAGACTCAAGCTAAAGAGTGCTTGATGAGTTGTTCAAAGCCCTCTTTCCTTTTTTGTAAGAAAACAACAACAATTGTATGAAAATAAGTGAAAGAAAAAATGTGCATTGGCTTGGAGAAATCAGGAGATTTCAATACCAGAGCCTCCTTAATAGCTTGTTTAATATTTTTAAATTCCTAACTAGGATCCTCACTCCATAGCACCTTTTCTCCCTTCTTCAGTATCTTGGAAATAGGTCTTGTGATTTCCATAAAGTTAGTCAGAAACCTTCTCAAAAAAATTATTTGTCTAAAAAATGACTGAATGCCCTTGGCATTTTTTAGCTGAGGGAATTTATCTATGGTTGCTACTCTTTTAGGGTCTATCCTTACTCTATCTTTAGAAACTATAATGTATCCCAACAAATTTCCCTTAGTTACCCCAAAAGCACATTTCTTTGGATTCAAAGATATCCCATACTCTAATGACCTGAAAAATACCTTTTCTAAATGTATACAATGATCCTCCTATTTCTTGGAGTAAGTGGTTAGGTCATCTTGATATACAACCATAAATAAATCAATAAAATAAAAAAATAGCTACATCCATAGCTCTCTGAAATGTGGTACTTGTATTTCTTAAGCCAAAAGGCATTCTAACATAGACGTAGGTACCCCATGGAGTAGTGAAGGCAGTCTTGTATTGTTCAAACTCCAATTTTACTTGGTTATAACCTAAAAAACCATCCATCATTGATAGTAGCTCACAACCAGTTACCTTTTGTAACATGGCTTCCATGTTTAGCAATGGGTAATTGTGCTTTAATGAGGATACATTTAGGTTCCTGAAATCCACACATAATCTTATGCCACCGTTCTTTTTTCTTACTGGTACCAAATTGGATGCCCATGAAGAGTGTCTAATGGGTTTTATAATACCAACATCTCTCAACTTAACCAACTCCTCTTGTATCTTGGGAGCTATAGTAGGATTAATGGGTCTCTACTTTTTCCTAAAAGGTTTAGCATTCTCCTTTAGAGGAATTTCATGCTAAAACAATTCCTCTATGTAAGATTTTAGGTCATCATATGACCAAGCAAAGACATGTCTTTATTTTCTATGTAAGGAAATTAACATTTCCTTCACCTTTGGCTTCATCTTCTCTCCTACATAAAATTTCTTAGGGGAATTTTCAGTCCCCAAATTTACTTCCTCTAGGTCTTCTGGGTGAGCAACAAATGTCTTGGTCTTGCTTTTTTCTTGACTATCAAAAACCATTTCAAGTGCTACAAGGAATTTGGAGATTTAAATTGTTTTTTAACTAAATAATTTCTTTTCCAAATACTATATCCTTTCCATCAATATTTTCAACAAATCCACCAAAGTCAATCTCTTGACCTTTATATTCATTAGCACAGTTCAAGAATCTGAGAATATCCTCATCATCATTGAAGATCTACCAGTTGTTTACATTGTCAGGGATGGAAGGCCTTATTTGTATCTCAACCTTAGAGATTCCTATGAAAGTTATATCATTGGGTTTCAATGCAATGTTAGCAAGTAAGTTAGCTACTATGTTCTGTCTTCTTTCCATCCAATCAATTCCAAAAGCATCAAACTACTAAATGGAATCTTATACAACATTTCTATACTACTTTAGTTTATTACTCTTGCAGGCATACTTGGCTCTTACTTGGGATATCACAAGCTCAGAATCACCGACCACCATTAAATTTCTTATTTCATGCTTCTTAGCCAATCTCAACCCCAATAATAAAGCTTCATACTCTGCCACATTATTTGTACAGACAAAGGACAATGTGAAAGAGAATTTATAAGTACTGCCACTAGGTGATACTAATAATATCCCTTCGCCAGACCCATCTTTGGAACTTGCACCATCAAAATACATTTTCCAAAGTCATTTTTTGTCAAAAAATCTTACAACTTCATTTTCTATCGGTGCAGGGAACCTATCAATTTCTCTTGGTACTTCTTCCATTTTCAAATTACTAATGTCAGTTTCTATGAAAAGAATTGTATCATCCTCAGGAACATGCTCCAACATATGTGGGACTCTTGGTTCTCTCATCACCTAAAAATCCTTACCATCAATGGGAAATGTGGCATAATACATGTCACATTGCATAATTCCTCCCATAGATGCACTCCATTTCTGAGATAACAACATTCCATAATTAGGTGGGATATCCACTACCAACACACTCATCTTAAATTCTTTATCTGGGTGGGATACTAATATGTATAGAATCTCATTTATCACACCAATAATATGGACTTCTCATGAATCCATAACATATCACTTACCATAAGTGCTATCAACTTTCAATCCTAATTCTTCCATGATTATAGATGGCATGATGTTGTTTGATGCTCTAGAGTCAATAATACAATTTTGTATAAAATTTTCCCCAACAATTAAACTGAGAAAAAATGAATATATCCTATCAGGACAAGTAGTGATTGAATTTCCTAAGAAAATATGGGGAATTTTTGTGATAACTCCCTCAACTTCCTTGTATTTCTTATCTTTTTTCACTCATTATGATCTAGGTGGAGTGGGCACCACTAAATCATTATAGGATATAGTAGCACCATTGATAAGGGCTACTTCTTTTTGCTTATGATTCTCTATTCTCATCATTTCAAGGAAAGGCATAAATAATTTTACATGGCTAAGTAATTGAAACATATCAATAGGAGTATACTTGGGTAATTCAATTGGAAGCATACCTTGTTCATTGTTGTTCTCCTTCTATTGATTTTTTGTCACCTCAACCTTATGCTTAGCATCCTTCCTTGTGACTTTAGGTTTTTTCTTCTGTGTCTTTATCTTTTCCACAAGATAATTGAATTATTGAGTAGCTTTCATATTTTCTACTCTTTTAGCCCACATTTTATCTCCCCTACCTTCTTTAGCTTTGATTGCGTCTATTTTTTTATCAGGATTTTGTTCTTTGTTCTTGACATTTTTCTCCTTGATGAAAAGACTAGTAGGACTACCATGTTCACCACCTACTATTTTGTTCCTCAAATGGTAGGAACTTATGGCTTGGGTAGCCAAGATTGTAGTGTATTTCACAATCTCCTCATCTAAGGGTCTTCTTAATGACACAACATCCTCTATCACTTCCAAATTGTAAGCCTCAACATCACTATCAACATCCTCATTAGAGAGAACTTGTTGATAGTATGTACTAGCCATTTGCATTTGATTATATACATCTACTTCATAAGAATCCTCATCAGAAGAGCATTCACCGTTTGCAATACAAAATTGCCCATAACTATAAGCACATTAGCATCCTCTTCATTTTGTTGATCATAGTCTTTAGGCATATCTTCGTCTACTTCAAGCATTTGTGCTACTGCACATTTCTAAGAAGAATGTGTCATTTGGAAAGTCATACACCAAGGAATATCTTCAACAAAATTTCCTGAATTCTTCTATAGAGGATCCAAAGGGAATTTATTCTAGGTGTTTCTTTGATTATTTAGAACAAGATTCCCATTATACCAACTATTATTAAATGGGTGGTCTTGCAACCAAGGATGTATTTCATTTATTTGATAATATTTTAGTTGGACTCTTTCTTGTTTTACAATCTTATCATTTACATGGTTTTCATAAAATTATGAAGCTTGTTCTCAATAGTTCCTCCTTTAGCACCTGAACTCTTATGTTCCTTTTTTGCACCTTTGAAAAAAAAATTATCATCTCTTTTTCCAACTTTACCAATTGCTCTACTAATATTCTCAATATGTTCTGCCATCTTGAAGGCTTCCCTCAATGATTGGGGATTCTTATCAAGTAGTCAGTAACTCAATTTTGTATCAAAAGCATTACAATAGTTTACCAAGTAGACATGGTCATTTAATTATAAATGAGGAGGCAACCTCTTCCTAGCCTTTTGGAATCTGGTATTAAATTTAGCCATAGACTCATTAGAACTCTTAGCAATATTATTAAATTGATTCAATAAAAAAATAGAACCAGTCTTGTCACCATCTTGCTCTCTAAATACTCTCTTAAATCCCTCCCAAGAGCCAATGCTCTCAACAAGAAAACTTCTATACCACTCATGAGCATCTTAAGTGAGTGACTGCATAAATAACTTCATCATGACATCTTCTGCTTCCACCTTGAAATCATCCATAACATTAGCAAATGCTTTGAGATGATCCTCACCACTCAAAGCATTATTACCAAAAAACTTGACTAGAGCAAGTCTGAAATCCTTAGGGAAAGGTTTAGGGTAGCCAGATATTCCACTGAAACACAATTGTTGGTATCTATCTACTTAGAGTGGCCTCCTAGTATGTTAATCCCTATTAACATCTCTTTTCTCATCATCTCTTTTATTGTCAAAGTGGCTACTATCTTTATCCTTTCCACTTTCAACATCACCACCTCATTTCTTGCTTCCTTCATCATCTTCAAAATAAGAATTATTATTCTTATTCTTTCCTCTGGCTCCACCACCTTGATCACCACCACCACTTCCACAAGGAGTATACTCATCAAAATTCTTCTTTTGTGTCACTCTATTAGTATGTCCAGAGCTTGAAGACTTCGGCATGGGTGTGGACATTTTAAGAAAAGAAGTCTTCCTAGCCATCTTTGCATTAGAAGCTATCATCTCAGCTTTTTAAAAATCTTCTTGCATCTTTTAATTTTCCATCTATAATCTCAATATCTCAGGATCTGGAGGTGCAGGAGACAGAGTTGGATCAACTTTGGCCTTGTTTGTGGAGATTTCAATAGATGAGGTATTGGTATTAGTACTGGTATTAAAGGTAGTTTTCTTGGGTCAACTGGTCAATGGTTCTCTTCCCATGATCTAAAAATGATGTCTTCTTAGTAGTAGTAAGAGGATTTGAGGCTTGAGTAGTTGAGATAGATGTAGTGTAGGTATTAGTAGCAAAATTTCCCATCAAGACTATTGCTTCAATAATATCATTGGTTATTTTAGAAGAATATCTAAAAAGTTTTTCCTCAAAGGTCTTATGCCTAGCGGTATCTTCTCTCATTTTCTCCAATTTTTTTGTTCTAGCATCTCTCTCAAGTTTCTTAGCTCTCATCCTATCTTCCCTTTCCTTTAACTCCCTTTGTTTATTCTCTTCTTCTTCTTGGAACCTTTCTTCTTCTTCTTTTATAGATTTCATGTCTTTATATATGTCTTCCTCTTTTTCTAGAACATCCCCAGCCTCACTTGGGGTAGGAGTATAGTAGGGATGGTCAATAGGATCTTCCTCAAGAGAAAGGTGCACTTGTATATCTAGAGACTCACCTCTTGGCTTAAAATTCTTTTCATTAAAAATGAATCCAAATTTGATAGGGGTTAAAGGCTCTGAAAACTTCTTATTCTTACCACAAAACTCCCACCTATCCTCTTTTCTTGAAAATTTAAGCTCACTTTCAAACACTTGTTCAATAGGAAAAAATCCTTGGTCAATGTTAGACCATTTAATTTCATGTGCCTTTTCATGAATACTAGCACTACTTACTTCAATATTAAATGTGGGAGATGCATCAACAGGAGAATCAATAGACTTACTTAATTTAGAGCTCTTCTTTACCCAAGCGGGTTGCTTCTCTTTAGCAAGTTTAGATTCTACCTTCTACTCAAGATGTTTCTTCGCATAACTTTGGGTCTTCTTCATGATGTTAGATGTGTCAAAATCCTTCTTACATTCTTTTTAAAAACTTTTCTTTACACTAGTACTAGATAACTTAGAGTCGCCACCTAGAATTTTGGGAAATGGAAAGTGATTGCACTTTGAATTTGTACTTGTAACTTTAGAAAAGATTCTAAACATAACCCAACACAAGGTAAAAAAATGAAACAAGACTTAATGCATAAGAATAAGTATGATGTGACTAATGCAACAAAATTTCAACCAATTATTCTTCACATTGTAAAGAATATCATAAACTTGACACTGACTGTACCAGATCTGAACTAGATACTTTGGACTTAGCTAGTCCCTAGAAAATTCGCCAATTTGTTGGTTATTTTTTAAGAACCAAACTAATCTCTAGAAATACCTATGGACTTTTCAATTTCCAATAATCAATATTCCAAAGGTATTGGCCAACGAACAAGTGGAAGATTGCAAAACTTATACTCCTACACTTTGGGCTCTATGAAACATAGGAGGGTAATCCCATAATGTATACTCAGGAATTCACAAACTTATAATTGAATACATTGTCAATAACACATACTTCTCATAAAATTACTCAACAACATAATGCATCAAATTAGTTGGTAGCTTATTTATCAATGTCATATAGTTGGAGCACAACAAGGAAAAACTTCAACTTAAAACAACTACAATGGTATCCATTTGAGAATTTGTGAATTAAAGTGATTGGATGATGAATCAACACAGAAGCTAAACCATAAACACTTTGCACGAACCAGTTCCTTTATCTTGAGAAGAGGAGTGAATATCAACCTATATAACTAGATAACAACTCAACAATATCAACATACAATCACAAGAAATACTACATTACAACACTCCCCTATTACATTCATGATCATTACTACTTACAAATATCCTAGCACCTGATTCTTATGAGTTAATGATATCATCCAAGTATTTACATTAATTCTTTGAATGAATAAGCAAGAATGAAATCAAACATCCTTTGAGAAACAATAGAGACAAATAAAAGGAATCCTATATTGCTTTCATTCATAACTCATAAAATGAGTACAAGGAGAGACAATAGGCATGAAATTGGTATTACTCTACATTATATTTGCTATACTGTTATCAAAATTACATACATAATATTGAACTCTAACTAAAGACCAAAACTCTAAAACATACTTAGTATATCCCATACAATTCACAGTGTCAATTCCAAAATAACGAACCCCTACTTTCTAACCCTAAATTCCTTCTTATAGAAACAAAGGAGCAAAACAAGCCTCATACTAGAAAGTATAGATGTCATAACCCTATTGGACCACTTGAAATAAAGATTCCCCGGTTCAGTTAGAATGCATTCCCAAGAGGTGGGAAACATGTGGGAAAACAAAATAAGTCTTCATTCGTTGTTAGAGATCTGGTCCAATTTTCAAAATGGGTACAACCAAATAGTTACCTCAAAAATTATGCCCACACGTACAAAGTGAAAGAAGGAAAGCATGAAAGAAACAAAAAAGAGAAGTCAACAGATATGTCCACATCTGCAGCCTTCTCATTAATTCAACTTGAAGAAGATGCACTATATTTTCCATACTTTATCAAAAGCCTAATCTGTACTAAATCCAAGCTATGTAGTGCATTCTCAACTATTCATTATTCATCATGGTTGCAAATATAAAAATTTCAAATCACTAACCCTCCACCTTTTATGCCACACCACACACTCCTTCCAAGTACCTGCCCTTCCATGCCACGAATTCATCTTTAGTGGGCTAAAAAAAATTCATAACTTCATCAGCACTCTGTCTATAAGGTGCATACCTAGTGACAATCCGGTGAGCTTCCTTATCAAATTCCAGTAGGATAGTTTTAGCATGAACTAACATATCCATATTTCTCTTCAATGTCTCCATATCAAATCTCTAGCAAATTGACATAGCCTGATCTGAAATGACCTGATTTTTTTCATTTATCCACTCTTGTAGAGTCTTAATGCTATTATAATTTATTAAAATAGATGGGAAAAGACCACGATGTGATTCATGGAACGATTTTACTAGCTCATTTATTTTATTTTTCAATGTTTTAATATTTCCCTTATATCCTTCAATCTTCCCTACAAGAATTATAGTAGGTTTATACTTTTCAGCTAGATTGGGATCCTAGTTAACTCTAATTCACATCAATATCAAATCTAGCTTCCTAGGGATCCAAATTTCCATGTGTGGAATAGCTCTTTCTCTGTAAATGTAAAAATTCATGATAGAATCCACCATAGATGAATAACTATAGTGAATAGTATTCAACTTGTTATTCACTCTTTTGTTCAAGTGTTCTAGCACTATTGTGAAAATCTTCATATTACTCTTGAAAGTCTCCTCATCATGATTGTCACATTTCTCTTTTTACTCATTTATCTACCTAAGCAACTGATCCCTATTAATATCCCCTTCAACCTGTGTCCCTTCTAATGTGTTAGGTTCTACTATTGAAACATGGGCACACTCCCCATGTTATATGGAACAATGGCCCATGAAGAATGTGGTTCAACAGTAAACTCTGGGGGTACTACTTCTTGTGAATTAGTGGGGGAGTCAATACCATTCTACTTAGGCTTTCCAGGTTGCAATCTTTGCAATATATCCTCCAACAATGCTACGTTTGTCTGCAACTATATATTATCTCGCTCAAGGTCTCCATACTTAAGTAACAAGTTATTGTAGTTTGTCCTAAGCTTATCGTTTTCTACAATTACAGATTCTACAATGGCCCTTGTGAATTGTGCAACATGAATTGACATATTGGAAACTTCTAAGGCTGATGTTTCTATCACTCTTTTTATTATTAGACCTCCATTGTAGTTAGGTGTAGGTTCATCAATATCACGATTTCTTGTGCTAGGAGCTAAAGACCATATAGCCAAGGCTTCCCAATCTTCACTATAAGCAAATTGTTGTAATGCAAGTGCAACTTCTTCTTCTGTTTCATAGAGAGGCCTACCACTTTTCTTTATTGCATCAAAAGCTATAGTAGAAGCGAGATCCCATTTTGGTAGCAACAAAATACCACTAGTCCTTAACAATTCTTGACCCTCCTTTACAGTCATTTTCTATAATCTAGTTCTCATTTAATTTAATAACACCCTTTTCTCGATGATACTATCTAACAATTATGGGTGAAGGCTCCTTTCTATAGCCATACTTTCTACATACTCATCTCTTTTAGCCCTATATTCAAATTCCATAAAAGCTTGAGTCTTCATAAATGAGTCATCATCTAAAAACCTTGCACATGATTCAATCTACATATCATCCTTTCCATTCAGTCTAATGAGATTGGCATTACTCAATCTCGTTTCCAATTTATGTGTTGTCCCTACGACATGTCCAATGGGCACCCCTCTTAAATTTCCTATTTTGACACCCAAATATCATCATCTGAGTCTTCATCATCATAGTTCACTAGACTAGTGGCTTTGATCTTTTATCTTTTCAATGGTGGATCCCTTGGTGGTAATTCACTAGGTGGTGGGGAATCAACATTCACAATTTCAAGCTCTATCAGCCTTGGTGGAGATGGCAATGGTACTTGTGGCACAGGAGAAGGAGGGTTGTACTCCTCTTGCTGAGGGGGAGTAGGGGCTTCATCAATTTTATTTTCATTACTCTTTCTCCTTACAAATAATTTTATTCTTGGTTCCTCAAGGGCTTGTGATGTAGATTCTTCTCCTATAGCTAGTATTTCTCCTTCACTGGGTCCTTCTATAATTGGAGCTTTCCCTTTATCTTTACCTATTGCCGCTTTAGTTTCAAGGTGGCCCAGTATTGAATCAAAATTCCTTGCTACATGCTCCACCTTTTTTTATTTTATCTTCAACCCCTGGGATAATTTTGAAATCAGGCTCTTCTTGTTTTATTTTTCTCTACATTTTATTGAATGAAATCCATCTTTCTAGCCTTTTTTCCTACTCCAAAGTGTTAGACACATTTCTTTAGGGTACTGTAAAATGTGGATAAATTTGGAGCTCTTGTTTCTCTCTTTTAGCCAAGTTATAAAACCTTTAGGATCATATCTGACTCTCTCAATTGACCTCCACATGTAGTATGTTTTAAGTATATCAAGGATGTTATTCCAACCTCCCTTGGTCATTTCAAAATCATAAAAAAAAAGTGTACAAAGGAAAGAAAGTTCCTTTTCCTTGATTCAATAAATGTTTGTTCTCTACACTTCCCAACTGCCACATAACCTCAAGGAAACTAATTCTCTCTAGCACAAAATTTGGAAAAAAATGAGATGCTACCATAAAACCATATACTCTTAAGATATTATAATTAGGGTATGAAATAACATCCCCCCAATTATGATCAACTCCTAGATCAAGCTTTCTCTCCTTGGGTCTTAAGAAATCACGTAGAGCTATGGGAATCCTGGGTAAACCCACATCCAATACTTTCTTCAGTTTAGAAGCAAACAAATTCTAGAATGTCACATAGTCATATTTCCTATCATCTTTGTCCAAGAGTGTTGTCTAGCATTGCACAGACAAATCTAAGTCACCCACCTTTCTTTCTAAGACAATATTGTGTCTAAAGTGAATTGCACCCTTAAATATAAACTTGTGCATCAATAATGAATACCAATTCAAACTTCAATCCTAATTCACCCTTCTTCAACCTTTTCAGTCCTTCATGCATTTTTTCTAAAAGAAACCCCACATAATGGGTATGTGCAGGATCATCATGGAAAAAATAGGCCCTTAAGTGGCAAAAAATTTAGAAAAATCAGAGTTCAACAACTTGACGTAAAAATTTGAATAAGTTATCTATATTATTTCAAAAATATTTAAGAATAGAATCTGTAGAAAATTGAATGTAGTTTCTAAAATACTAGGTTTAACTAAAAATAAATAAATCTATTTGGTGAAAATTTGAAATTTCAATGCAGTACTTAAATTTCAGGGAGAAAATAATAAGTAGGTGTTTGTCTGACCACCCTAACTACAATAAAATGATAATATTTTTTTATAATATTTTATATATAAGTAGAGGATTCATGTCCCAATGTGATGCATATTTTTTTGTAATTTTTTTCCAAGTAAATAATTAATTATGATTTTTTTATTACAACTTTTAAAAAATATAAAAACTCGTATGTCTGACCACTTTAACTTGGTCAAAAATTCATAAAATTAAAAAAAAATCTTTTAATCCTATAGTATGTGAAGCATAGAATGTGACACATGTTTCGGATTCAAAAAATGTGATACCGTTTGAAAGCTATAGATGTTTTTTAATCAACCTATGAATCAAGACTTTAGTCGTAATTCAAATAGAAAATGAATAATAATTATTTATTAAATTCAAACTAAAGAATAATTTATATTGGTGGAAAGCTAAGAATCTCCTTTAAAAACCCTTTCCGTTTCATCAATTTTGGGTATAAAAAAGTCGCCAGCCACATACTCTACACATACCCATCATATCACCACTTTTTGGCCCATCATGATCCTACACATACCCTAATCATATACTACACAATATTGGGGGTGTTGGATATGGGAAACCATATACATTAATGCCATTGGCATTCCAGAGATAGGATCATAACCAATTTTTTGACAAATGGAATAAAAAGTCGTTTTGAAGTAGGGATCAAAATAGTTAACTAGGAAAGGTTCCTTATCATGTGGTCCTATTACAATTTTTTTGTCCTACAATTTCTGCTAAGAATCTCGACAAGACATGGACTTTGAATGAAATATTGGTTTTATCATACTCTTTCTTAAGAGTTTCTTCATTTATCTTGTGCATTTCATCACTCCATCTAGTGAGCTTGAAAACAAAACCCAATTCCTCCTTAGTGATTCTAACAATTTATTTCCCATCATATGTTCTAACAATCCTTGTGATTGGGTCATAATTAGTAGCTATTACTTTAAGAAGTTCAACATCCATATAAATATTTGGCACAATTAACTTTCCCAGGTCATATTTCTAATGATTTCCTACTGGGATACCCATATTTTTGTTCCTATACCAGCTATAAAATAGTTCCCATCTAGTATAAGGAAATTTGGCATCCCTAATAGAATATATTGTGTCGAATAGACCCTCTACTATTTGCAAACCTTAAGGAATTAGTTGGCATTTAGGTTTTTCACTGGTTGAGGGTGGTAATTGATCCATGAGGTCTTTATTTAAAGGTATTTTGGGAGAAAAAGCTTCCCCTTTAGATGAAAACACTTTTATTTTAGGAGCCATAACACAAGAAGTACTACAAGGAAGGGATTTTGGTTTTTTTGAACAAGGCCTATGGATTTTGTGAGGGTTTGACATAAATTATGCAAATACAGAACTAAAAAATTCTTCTTTATGAACATCAAACCTTAAAATGTTGAACCAAGAAAACCCTAACAGACTTAAGCTCAAAAAACCACAACTTATCAATAATGCTAGAGAGAGGGCAACAATTCACTTACTGGTTTTCTTCATAGGTTGACAATCCTGAATCTGACATAAGAAAATGTTGAGAAACCACAACATGAGCTCCTTGAGTGTTTCAAGTATATTTTAAATGTTCTATTATTCCTTTAAGACAAATATTTAATATTTATGCAGCTCCTTACTTCGGTAGATAAATGTCCTTTTAGCTATTAAGACTCACTCACGTGAACCAAAATGGTTCACTTGCCCTCAGCTGAGTTTTGAATGCTAGTCGTTGATCCTTTTGGAGTGTAAATAAATGGACAGTCCAAATTTGATCAACTTATTATGAAAGATCTGACTATACATAGCCACAATACTTACCAAATGACAGGAGGCCACGTGGAACTACTTATTAGCAGTACACGAGATTCACCATCTCTTTGTCACTATAGCTCTATTCCATGTGTCCTTTTCTCCATGCCCCATGACTCATAACTCGTGTGCAACTTTCATCAATGGGGAGACAGGGAAGGGTTGATATTAGATCTATTGGTTTCTTCATGCACACTTAGTTATCTGTAGCTTCATCCTCCATACAACATCAATGACTTAGATTGAAAGATCTTTAAGCATGTGCAATAAATCTGCATTAGTAATGCAGACTTGATTTTCCATGCCAAGTGTTTAGTTTGTTAATTAAGAACTTTCCCATGTGTCAATGCTTCCACATTCTCTAGATCACTCCATGCAGAAAATGCTCACTTCCCTATTGGGAATCTAACATAAGAGATGGGGCCCACACAAGATAGTGGGAAGTAGTCAAGATTAATCCGCATCACCCACTATTGACCATTGATTTTGTTGACAACTCAACAATACTATCCATTTGAAATCATTGGGCCCATTTCTAGAGAACATGTGTGGCAACTGCCTACTAGCCTATGTGATTATTTTAATAGGAAAAAAGAAAAAATGAGCACACAAGGACCAGTCCACATGTGACCACCTCAATTATCTCCCATCATATATTTTCTTCAACAACCACCTACATGCCTTGTCAAAGACATCAGGCCCACCAATTTTCCAAGACAAATGGCCTTCACCCATGAGCCTATATGAATAAAATAATGCAAAACAAAATAGAGTGAGCACATTGGAAATAGTGGCAAACATCTACATCAATCAAACGACAACTAAAAGTCCTTATATCTAAACATGCCAGAAAATATTAATCCTTTTAAAAAGGAACAAACTAGGTCAAGGAGAGCACATCTTCTACATAAAAGAATTAAGGATTTTTAGTGGGAAATTGTAGATGGTGAAATCTACATTTTTCTCAAAACAAACAACACACATTAGCATGTTAGTTTAAAACAAAGCAAATAACAACATCCATATGAAATGGTACATCAATGCTTTCAAATGCAAACAAATGATAAAATCAAGCTAAATAAGCACATGAAAAACATGAAGTGAGTCATCTCATATTGGATTGGTGCTTCTATGGAAAGAAGCCCTTTCCCAATATTTGATCAAGCTAAGCTAAATGATGAAATTGCTATGAATGTGATATGAAGATGGTGTGGGAAAAACAAGTTCTCAAGGAGAGTGACTTTGCAAGAGATTGTGGAGGATTTGCTTGAGGATGAAGCCTCTATTTAAAGATTTTCAAATGCTAAGAGTGCCAAACATGGAGGATGTGGGACTAAGATTGGACAAATGAGAAGAAGACACTTGTCAAGTGGTGAGTGGTTGATGCATGTGCAAGATTTGGGAAATGTGCCCATGAGAGGGAGAATTTGAATTCAAATTCGGCAATAAATTTTGAGAGGGGGACAAGAAAATGAGCAATAAATGCAATGTTGGAGGGACAAATCAACTTGAGGGCCATGTTGAGTGAAAATGAGGGTT
The DNA here is from genome assembly GCA_007258455.2 of Sequoia sempervirens. NCBI lineage: Eukaryota > Viridiplantae > Streptophyta > Pinopsida > Cupressales > Cupressaceae > Sequoia > Sequoia sempervirens. The sequence continues at coordinate 16,870 of VDFB02065632.1, forward strand.
TTAATAGATCAATAAATTGATTTATTTTTGCAAGTGGCTAAATCTAGAGAATGCAAGTGGGTAAGATTAGCATTTAATCATGGTTAGATTAAATTAATGATGATTAGGTTAGTTTGACTTTTAGGACTTGGATATTTGATTTATTTAAATCAGAAAATGATGTAATATGATTTGGGATTTGATTAAATGGCCATTTGATTTATTATTAAAGGGTTGATGATAATGTTTATTTTATTTTAAATAAATGACCTTAGGAGATGAGATTACCTAATGAATGGATGAAAGTGAACTTGATTAATTGATGAATGGACCTAATGTGAAATCTAGTTTAGTTAATGAATGAACCGATTAATCGCACAATGTTAATTTTAGATGTTCACATTTTTCTCCCCTTTGAAGCAATGTAATTTGTCATGCTGGTTCAAAGAATAAACTCTACTGCCATCAAAATAAATAAAAATATAATTTTTCTGATGCCCTAGCTTAAAGTATATTAATCGGGTATTATTGTTCCCCTCGAGAGATCGAGCGAAAAGATTCGATTTGAGGGTCGAGCTCGCGATAAAGAGGTTCAAAATGGATGGTTGTGGATGACGATGCAAATGAGATGATTTTAAGATGCTTAGAATAACAAAGCTATATTATCCTAAACAACTTAAATGATGATATGATGTGAGACGGATGAGATGGATGATGTGATATACTATGATTATGCAATGGATGATTTATGATATGCTTAGACTAACAGATCTATATTATGATGATGATATGAATGCACGATGGATGCATGATGGATGCATGATGGATGAATTGGTGATGATGATTAACTATTCATGCTGTGATGTTAGTGCAGAAAATGAAGAAATTAGATGATGACAAGAGGATCCAACAAGCCAACATTATGAGAGATGATGATGAGAAATGATGATAAGAAATGATGATGATAGATGGATGATTTGCTTATCAAGGATTGGGATTTTAAAAAGGGTTAATTACCTTATGTTTGATAACACAAATAAGTATGATGCACTGTATAGTATAAAGGACCAGGGATGGCGCTAGAAATTTTGGACTTGAAAAATAGATAAGGAGTATTCCTATTCACACCTTAAGCAGGATGCACTTTAGAAGTTTCCAAACATCTCGGACCAAAACACAGAGAGGTATAACCAATCAATGCAATAGTCAACAAGCCATCCTAAACATCCTCTATACATATCTAACAAAGCAATTATTCTCCAAGTTATTTTACAAGAACGCCCAACAAGCACAACCGCATAAAAAAGAATAGTGATCAAGGTCCCCATTCCTATTCTAAATCCTTCTATTCAGAGACACAGAGTCCTTGGACTGAGGCAATAAGATAAGTCAAAGAAAGATAAAGCACCACAAACAAGTTGATGTTCTTCAATACCGCTAACCAAAGGGAAATATGTTTTTAAGGATAAGAACCAAAACTTAGCTGCCAAAGATGCCTATTGTGGTGGAAGGATACATCCGGCGATATGTTAGTGGATGGCAAAGACGCCATTTCTGATCACTCAACCTTCCTGTCTAACCCCAACCGATGATTGATATGGGACTATTTGATGATGGACTATCTAATAATAAAGACTTGAACAACTTGTTTACGCATCGACTGAGACTCTTGAGACTTGACGCTTTTGAATTTTTTACCAACCTGCACTTGTTTCTCTGTCACCCAAAGGCTGAGGATGATGATCACCCTATTTAACTTGCGTTTATTGTGGGTGCAAGTGAGGATGACGCTGGATGGATTTTTTTCAAATATTTGATGTTTTTGATGTTTTGCAATCGTTTTGAGGCTGCTTTTTGTATTTTCAAGGTTTTACAAATGTTTTGATTTTTGGTTTCTAATGTTTTTGGGATTTTCTGATATTTTGACCAAGATACTAACCTATAGACCTATCCTAGGGGCCTCAGGGGTTGATCAACAAATTAGCCTTGCCTATGTTATACACGCAGAAACCACGTAGGTCGACTGATGACATGACTGATTTACAGATGAAGATGTACATGATGAGATGTCAGTTTATTATGACGGACTCATATAGGACTGACCTAAATGTCTCGGGGGATGATCAAAGATCAACCTTGCCTACGTTCAAAGCCTCGTGAGATGACATAGTTCACAAGACGAATCTTGTTGGTTTTGAATGAATCTTGACCTATTTTGGATTTTGATGTTTTCGGATTTTTTGATTTTCTGATGTTTTTGGATTTTCTAATTTTCTCATGTTTTTGGATTTTCTGATTTGAAGACTTTAAGACCATACATGAATCCGATCCGATGAGAATGTGCCCCCAGTGTGATGCAATAGACTACTCCAAAAAAGGCAGGATGAACTGACCTTGAGAATGGGCCGAATAGTACTAGGAGGGATCATGATACGAACACAAGACCAAGCTATGGTGCAGATGCGAATGGATGTGTGATGGATGGAGACCTGAATGCGATGGATGATGGAAGTGAAATGGAGGGATAATGATGAACAAGCCATAAAGGTCCTGGTGGATGGAAAGTGCTTATTTATACAAGGCTCCTGTTTGGCAGGTTTTCACCAAGGTACTTGCCCAAAGTGCCACCAAAGTGGTTTTCACTAGAGGGCAATTTTTTTGATCTTTTGATTTTTTTGTTGTCACCAAGATGCCTGTTTGCCAGGTTTTCACCTAAGTAACCATTTTTTTAGGACTTTTTCTATTTTTTTGGATTTTTGGGTTCTATACCTTAGAAGATTTAGGCATAAAACTTTTTGAGATGGGAGCTATTCATGGGCTCCTGCAGAGGTTCCCCTTCGGGTGTTGATAGCTAATATGCCCCTGATTTATAGCTTGTTGTGATGATGAAAGGCCCTAACCAATTGGGTTCGAACTTGCCTTTACTGCTGACTGTGGACATTGTTATTGTTTTCTTTAAGACCACCGAATTTGAAAAGTTCTGATTTTCTTATTGTAGCTCATTGCTGAGTTTCTATTTTGCAGACTTGCAGATGATTCAAAGCATCTAGCATCTCTCATCCAAAAGAGCTCTAGCTCGCTTAATCTTGGATACACCCATAGTCCCTCACTGATGATTTTGCAATGATATTCTCAGGGATGGGAGTCTCGATCTCAATGGGGAGTACGAAGTTCTAACCAGAGGACTAAGGAGAAATGAAGGGCGCTGGGTGTGTGGATGTTGGTCTGGAGCAAGCCTAGAGGGAGGACAAGCTGCAAATGCCAGCCACAACCGTGGTCATTGACTATTTTCTCTGAGTGATTTTGAGGATGGTTTTGTCTTGGCTTCTCGCTGGCCATTGCCTGGGGATAGTATGGGGTGGAAAAGTGATGCTGGATTTGAATTTCTCGCACAAGTCACAAACCTCCTGGTTCTTGAATGGTGTCCCATTATCTGAGATGATGGCTTGTGGGACAGCGTAATGACAGATGAGATAGTTCAGGATGAATTTTGAGATTTTCTTCCCAGTGATATATGTCATGGGTATGGCTTCCACCCACCCTTTGTGAAGTACTCAAATAGGAAGCTAAGTGATGAATTTATGGCCATTGGATGATGGTGGGTGGATTTTCCCAATGAGATTCGGGTCCAAGACTGAAAAAGGGCCATGGTGTGACAACTGGTAAAGCTCTTGAGTTGGAGCATGGATGAGGTCCCCATGCTGCTGACATTGTAAACACCTTTTAGCATGATCATGTGCTTCTCGCTCCATTGTGGGCCAGTAATACCCCATCCTCAGCAGTTTCTTGGCGATGGTCATTCCACTCGAGTGTGAGCCTTAGATACCGTTATGAACCTTAATTAGAGTGGTTAATTCCTCCTCAACATTTAAACAGTGTAGCAAGGTACCTTCTATGCTTCTACAGTATAAGGTATCACCTAGGATGACAAATATGGATGCCTTTTTGATAAAGGTTCATTTTAGGCTCAATCATAAGTCAGCGGGTATGACTCCTATGCGAAGATATGTATAGATGTCATGATACCAAGGATCGCCAAGATTAATGATTTGACACACATATTCTGATTCTTGTACCTCAAATGTGGGAACGAGAAGCTGCTTGATCAGAAATTCTTATTTTGGCACATTGTGAGGGATGTCTACTAGAGACCCAATTGTAGCCATGTCATCAGTAGCTCTGTTGTTGGTTCTTGGAATATGCTCAAATGTTATGTCTGTGAAGGATTCCTTTAGAGTCTCCACCAATTTCTTGTATGGGGTTAGCTTGTCATCCTTTGTCTGATATTAATTATTGACCTGATTTATGATCAACTGAGAGTCTCCATATACTTTGAGAGCTATGATATTCCATTGCACTGCTATCCTGAGGCCTATAGTCAAAGCCTCGTATCCGCGATGTTGTTGGTGCAAGGAAATTCCAATTTGTATGACTTCGATATGCAATCCCCTTGTGGGGTGATGAAGAAGACACTAGCTCCTGATCCATGTTGTGTGTATGAACCATCGAAGTATAGTTTCCAGTGGTCCGCTACATTGAGGTTAAATATGGATTCGTCTGGAAATTCATATACAAGAGGATTCTCCGCATAAATAGGTGCCTCTGCCAGTTGATCTGTAATAACTTTACCTTTGATGGCTTTTTGCTCAACATACTCAATGTCGTACTCTGACAATATCATTACCCATTTTTTCATTCTGCCTATGAGCATTGCCTTTGATAGGAGATACTTGAGGGGATCAATTTTTGCAATGAGCTTTATCTTGTGTGCCAACATGTAATGTCTAAATTTTTGGGATGCAAACACTATGGTGAGGCAAGCTTTCTTGATGAATGAGTAATTTAGCTCATGACTGACCATTGTTCTGCTGATATAGTAGATAGCCCTCTCCATTCTATTTTCATCATGTTGAGCTAGGAGAGCTCCAAGGGCTCCTGCTGTTGCTGACACATATACGATCAATGGCTTCCTTGGGATAGGTGGCATTAAAACTAGTGGTGTCAGTAGATATTCCTTGATCTTGTTGAATACCTCTTCACATTTTATATCCCATTTACATGTTACCCCCTTGTGGAGTAGGTGAGAATATGGATTCTGCTTGTCTACTCATTGTGCTATGAATTGTCAAATGGATTGAAGTCTTCCTTGGAGACCTCTCAGTTGTTTTAATGTCTTTGGTGCTTCCATCTCAAGGATTGCTTTCACCTTTGTTGGATCCACCTCGATACCCCTCATGGAGACTATGTATCCTAGTAGTTTACCAGATTGTACACTAAAGACACACTTCTTGGGATTTAGTCTAACTTTGTATTTCTCTAGTCTGTCAAAGATAGCACCTAGGGTTGCTATATGATCTTGTCTTTTTCTTGACTTAGCTAGAATGTCGTTGACATAGTCTTCGACTATTTTATGAATCATGTCGTGGAATATTAGTGTCATGGCCCTTTGATAGGTTTTTCTTGCATTCTTTAGGCCGAATGGCATCATGTTCCAACAGTAGGTCCCCCATGGACAAGTGAAAGCCGTCTTATGTTGATCTTCTTTTGCTATCATGATCTATTTATATCCTGAAAAGCCATCCATTAGTGATAGCATCTCATGTCCTGCTGTCATGTCTATAATCATGTCGATATTGGGAAGTGGTAAATCATCCTTGGGACATGCCTTGTTCAAATCTCTGAAGTCCGTACAGATTTTGATGGCTCCGTCAGGTTTTGAAACAAGTACCAAATTTGACACCCATTCTGGATAATCAATTGGTCAGATAAATCCTGTATCTAATAGATTTTTTGAGCTCCATTTTGACCAATAGGGTGATCTGAGGATGCATTTTCTGAAGCTTTTGTCTGACAGGCTTTGTGTCTGGATATACTGCCAAATGGTGGACTATGGTTTCTGGGTCAAGACCTGGCATATCAGCATAGCTCCATGCAAAGTTTACTTTTCCTTTCCCTTAAGAATGCTGCTAGGAGTTCTTGCTCTTCTGATAATAGTGATTCTGCATAGAATGTGATATGCGGGGTCTCCTCTATTCCTAGGTTGACCGGATTGCATTTTTCAGCCAAGACTGCTAACTTCTCTTGGTGAAGAGCTCTTAGAGGAAGATTGAATCCTTCATCCTCGGGTGCCTCAGAGAGGTTTTCACCATTGGATACATCCTTTCTTTTTACTATTTTCTTGTCAGAGAGTGCCACAGTGTGGTTTTCACCCAAGGACTTAGATATGATTCTTAGTTTTTCACTTTTGTGACTAAAGGATTCAATCGTTTCCCCATAATAGGCGTGTGTGTCCAACTCTATTATAAATATTGCCTTGTGTTCTCCATATAGAATGTTATCCCTCAATCCCATGAATTCTGAGAGTGCTTCATCATTTTTGAATGTATTGAGAACTGGTGGTCCTCGTTGGTCATAGTCGATCAGTTGGGGGTAGACTAAACGAATCTCATGATTTTGACTATCTAGTTCAAAGGATATGGTACTAATCATACATAGGGTGGTATCTTCGAATAGCCTAGGTATATTGGATAAGGTATCTTCGTCATTGCTACTAATATAGGGCTCAGTTATAAAATTATGTGTGTCCCTACCTATGACTATTGGTGAGTGTACTTGTACTAGTATTGGCTGAGGAGAAACATTAGCGGCTCTAACTGGAGGACTTCAGCCATGTATGGTTATTCTCGGAGTGGCACATCCAAGACCAAGATTTGTTATGGGTCATGTCTCTGGCATGATAGGTATTATGAGCCCATTGTCATTTTGTCCCAGTCTTTGATTTCGATCATAGCCCATTGAAAGCATCATGTGTAGGCCTTTGCTATTTTTTGTCCATTGGTAAATTAGCTTTCGGTCTTTCATCTTGATACATGTGAGATGGATCTGCTTCAACGACCTTATGACCAAGGTCTCCCCATCTTGTGAATTCAGGATAATCCTCAGGATACATTTGTGATGTGGAAGCTTGATTTTCTTGTGGGCATCCTCGTGATCTAGGAGATTGTGGTAACTCTCCTATCACAAAAGCATTGTTAGGGAGCCTATAAATTCCACAACCATCCTCCTGGATGATGAGCTTGATGTCGGATATGGTGGGAATCGCAGGTGTCTCTGTTGCAGAAGTGGACGTGAGAGTGGTGGGATCGATGTATTGTGTGGATGGTCCCTCATCATTTTTTGGCACTTGGGGAATTTTGTAATACTTGGCTTCAAGATTCTTGCAATATGAAAATGACTCAAGATCTCCATGGATGGTAACCTCTTGTCCATTGTGTGTGAATTTCACACATTGGTGGAAGGTTGATGCTATGGCTTTCATCGCATGAATCCATTGGCATCCCAGGAGGATATTGTATGGCAATTCGAGGTCCAAGACCTGACATGTGGTTTCCATGAGTGTTGGCCCTACTTGGATAGGAAGCTTAATTGTGCCCCGAGACACTCTTTCTCGGTCATCATATGCTCTTATTGTGATGGGCTCTTACCTTTGTCGATGGAATCTTCTGATATTTTCAATTGTTTGATGAGGCTAAGAGAACAGATGTTCAAACCCGCACCTCCATCCACCAAGACCCTTTTGATTTTTCTTTTGTTTAAAATGGCTTCCAAGTGAAGTGCACAGTTGTGAGATGGTTGAGTAGGGAAATCTTGGTCAGAAAATTTAAGGAGATTAGGTGTTATGATATTTGTGACCATAGCTTGGAATTGCTCCACATCGAGATCTACAGGGACAGTGGATGAGGCTAATGCTTCCTCAAGGATCTTTTATGCACTAATGAGATTTTTAACAACTCCATGATGGAGATGTGTGCTGGCATTCTTTTGAGTTAGTCTACAACATTGTAGCTATACGGAACGACTCTTGATGTAGGGAATCTATTTGGTTGGGATGATCCTACAATGGTGACTTTGCCGCCTCTTTTGGTGACTCCACAATCTTCGGCATGGGCACCCTTGATAGTGATGACCATGCAATCTTCATTTAGTGAGGCAACAATAGATTCATAGACATGATTTACATTGCCTTTCCCTTTATCACCTCTATTTCTTTTGTTTCCATGATTCGACATCGGATTCATGTAGATTTTAAGGTCCTGATTTCCCGTAGGTTGTTCCACATTTATGATTTTCTTGTCAATGAGATCTTGGATGATGTTTTGGAGTCTCATGCAATTGTTTGTGGTGTGACCTTTTATTTTGTGAAATTCACAAAGTTGATTCTCGTTGTACCAAGGGGGTTTGACATCGGGTTCTTGGTAATTTTCGAATGTAGGAGGCTGGATGAGTTTTTCAAAAATCAACTTTTTCATTATGTCTTCCAATGGTTCCTCCAAAATGGCATATTTATGTTTTGGATAAATTTTGCATTAGGGTGGTCCTCTTTGGTCATTGAGGTTATTAATAGAGGGATTATTGGGTTGGTATGTTGTGTGATGAGTGTTTTGGCATTGTGGTTGGATTTGCGGTGTAGGTGTATTTTGGTGTGGACCACTAATGACCACCTTGGCATCAACGACACCATCATTAGTGATGTTCTTATTTCTCACCCATGTACGAGGTTTATCATTGTAATTAGATGATGGGCGGTTGTTTTGTAGTTCGTGATATGACGTTGATTCGGTGGGTTGGGTCACAAGGGCTCTTTCGATGCTAAGCACCTTGGAGATTAATTGCTCATATGTGGTGATTCCCTAAACCTTGAGATGAAATGACAGGCGGCTTTCAAAATTGGCTATGATCATGCAGACTTGTTGTTCTTCTAGCATGGTCCACTTGCTCCGATTGGCCTTGGATTGCCATCGTTGAAGGAATGAAGCAAAAGATTCATTCTTTCCTTGTTTTAGAGCGTATAATTATTTGAGACTGACATCCATTGCGATGCTACATGCGTAGTTCTTGATGAATTCATCTCTGATTTCTTGGAATGTTCTAATGCCTGATGGTAAGCAGGAAAACCATTCTATAGCAGGACCTGCCAAGCTCCTAGGGAATAGCTGCATCAGATAAGTATCGTCATATGCGACCTCCATACAATGAACCTGGAATTCCCTAATGTGATCTTTAGGGTTTCCCATCCCTCGATACTTGTCAAATTTGGGGATTTCAAATCCCTTAGGGAATGGTTTTATGTCTAGGCTCCTATCAAATGGATAGGGACACAAGTTGCTTTGTTTTTTGGTTGTCCACCCCAATTGAAGGTCGAGCACTTGTTGCAAGAGTAACCTGAGTTGTGTTGTCACATCATTCTAGGGATCAAGGGGTGGGATGAAAGTGTTTTGGGGTGTTTGAATTATTGGTTGGATGGATGGGTTGGCCAGTGCGTTGTTTGATGGTATCTGCATGTTCTATTGAGTGAAGTAGGCTTCTACTTGCTTTTGTATGAACGATTCCTGTTGTTGATCCTGTTGTTGTTATGCTAGGATTTGTGCTTGTTGTTGTGCTTGTTCTTTCTCCAACAACGCTTGTTGTTTCTCCCAAAATGCTTGTTGTTGGGCTGCCAATTCTACTGCTTCTTGTTGCTCTTGGTATTGCTTTAATGCTTGCTGATATGCTTGCAATTGCGCTGCTTGTGCAAGAAGTTGTGCTTGTGCTTGTGCTTGTTGTGCTTGATATTGAGATTGCACTTGAGCTTGGGCTTGTGCTTGTGTTGCTTGCACTTGTGCGGCTTGTTGCTATAATAAAAGTTGTCCTTGAGCGACTCTTTGTGCTTGCAATGCTTGTGCAACTTGGGCAGCTTGTTGTTGTTGTGCTTGTTGCGCTTGTAATGCGGCTTGTGCAGCTTTTGCAGCTTGCGCAGCTTGATTGGCTTGTTGCATGGATTTTTATTTCAGCACTTGTTGGTATCCTTTTTGAAAAGTAGCTTGTAATGCTACGTCGAATTGGTTTGATGTGGTGAACGTTGGTGGTGGTGGATTTGGAATGGTGGTAGATGATGATGTTGTGTTGATATTTTGCATGTTGGATAATGGTATTGATGTGATTGGTCCTTGTGAGACCATGCTTTGTGATGTTAAGGGTGTGTTTAATGGTGTTTCCATTGCTTGTGTATTTATCATTTGTTGTTGCAATATCAACGATAAATTTTGAGCGTTTGGTGTGATGTTTTGATTGATGGTTGGGATAGTGGTTTGATTGATACTTGGTAGGGGAGGCAACCCCAAACCAAGGAGTGGTGTGGATGATAATGGCAATGGTGGGATAGGTGGAAATGTAAGGGGTGTTAGTTGTTGTGTGGTGTCAAATATGCCCCCTGGTCCGAACATATCTCCCTCTTCTTGTGAGTTTGTGAGAAGAGGTGTTTGTGGTGCTCTGTGGAAAAATGTTGATGATGGGTCATAGTGTAAGGTGAGAGGAACATTTTTGTGCAATGGATTTTGGGGGATTTTTTGTTCCAATGTGGTGTTTGCGTCCAAGTTTTGATTATTAACAAGGGGATGTGATTGAAGAGCATTGAGAAATGTGTTTCCCTTGTTAATGTTGGGTTGGGTTGGAGAAAATGATGTTATGATTTGTGGGATATTCTCCGTGACGTTTTGAGATGGGGGTGTAGATGAAATGGGGATGGTGGATGAGATTGGTGGAAAAGATGTCTCTACTATAGTGCTCACATCAAAATCCGAAGGTAACTTGGCCCCTTGTTTTGCTAGTTCAAGCATGTACAGAAGGGTTAAGTCTCATCATGATGTTGATGATTCTATGGTTGTCAGTTTTGGAGCATTTCGGCTATTTCTTCGTGAGACATTCCAAAGGTAAGATCCTCTCCTTGGTTTTCTTCTTATGGGTTTTGCGATGATGTTGGAAGGCTAATTGTGAGATTTCCATCCCCAATGGGATTCATTTCAGGAGTGGTTTGGCTAAGATCACTTGAAGCGGGTGTTTCTTTGTTGGCTTCCATACTCTTCTTGTATTGAGATCTAGTTAGAACCATAAAATGGGGATCAATCTTTGAGAATATGGGAGATGAATCTCTCAATTCTTTGGATTAATCTCTATTTTATGTCCCAAAGTGAAAGTTTTAGGATTCCTTTTTTTTTGGGGGGATCAAAGGTGATGATATGATGATGAATGATATGAATGTTTTGGCTTTTGATAAATCTTGAATGAGACACTAGGCTTTAGGACTTGGATTTGATTGGATTTCAGATTTCGGATTTTGTCCTTGACTTTGATTTTTGACTTTGTTTTGATTTTGAACAAACGGACCCTAATATGTTTGATAATGATCTAAGGGATAGTTTTTTTCAAAGGATGATGATTTTGGATATGTGTGAGGAGAAGGATGCATCTACCCACACCTATCCAAATCAAATGATAGTTTCACTAAGTATATGAAGAAGGATTCATCCACATACACTATGTTAGACAAGATGATTTTGATAACTTTGACTAAGTATATGCAAAAGGATGCATCTACACATGCCTAGCCAAAGGTGTTTTGATAAATGTTTTCAAGGACTTGGTCACAATGTTTTTGGATGATTTTGATTTTTTGCCACAAAGCCTAGTATCAAGGATGATTTCAAGATTTTTTAAAAGATGATTTGTGAGATGGATTTGATGTTTGATGTTTTGAAGGATGGATGAAAAGGATTTTGATTTGATTTGATCCCTAGATGAACCTAAAAAAAACCACTTTGTTTGCCTAGATCTAGGTATTGAAGAGCATGAAAATGCTTCCTAAAGACCTTTGTAACCAAGGATTGATTTCTTTTGAACATTCATTTTCAATTATTTTTTGCTTTGGGAATTGTGAGTCTTCAACACATATGAAAGTTCATTTTGTTTATCTTTGCTTAATGTCTTTATTTTACCAAAAACACTCTCTTTGATTAAAGTTTCAAACTAAGATGTCCAATGTCTTAATTTCTTCAAACTCCACAAGATATGTTATGTGGAAATTTAATGAACTTAAGGCAAGGGTTTCCTATTGTTTACTTAAGGAGACAAATTGAGATATAATCCAATGTTTAGAAACCTCTAAGGATGTGAATCCCAAGGGAAATTAATAACATATGGATTGAGTCAATGGCATTTGTCTCCAAAATGGTTTGAAATTTGAATGATATTGTTAAGTGTTTGTTTGCAAATGTTTTCAATTACAACACTGTGTTTTCAAACTGAAAACAAGCACAAACCCCATGGATGTGTAAGACAATATTTGTTGAATCCCCACTTGGACAAGTCCAGCTACACTTATCTTTCATGAATGGTTAGATGCTTGACCCCACTGGCTCCCCTCCATGGCACTCACTTATATGGGGCAGCCAAGCATCAACACCCATGAAACTCCCATGGCATGTTTTCCATTTCTACTAAAGACTATAAAAGTGTGGGGCTACTTTAGAATGACTGTTCTTGCACCAACAAATAGATTAAGGATTTTAGAAAATTCTAGCACATGGATTCTAGTAAGGACTTTCCGTTCATAGGAGTTGACCCAACGTGGCAAGAGTCCCCTTTCGGATCCATCTTGTCAGAGTCAACCACATGATATTGGCGTTTCTTCCAATATCCACATTTATATCCCGACTAGAAATACTCTTGGCTTTAGAGTGTTACCGGTTGAGTCATTCCCTTGGGTGAGTACTTTTTCCCAAGGCAGGCCCTTAGGATAAATAAAAGCAAGCAAAGACAAAATCCGTAACTCGATCAATCTTTGATGGCACAAAGAAAGAGAATATATGCGAAAATGCCCCTACTCACACTCGCACAAGATATTGTTCAATTTTAAACCCAAATCGAAGTGTGTATGGGAAATTATTTATGTAACTTAATGTCACCAAAAGCCTTTTGATTCTCAAGATCGCCATGAGGCGCGAGAGAAGCGCATATGTCTTTTGATGATATTACTTTGTGTAAATAATTGTAACAAAACAATAAAGGCACACATTCATTTTATCCTTCAAAGCAATGATTTGATTTGATTTTTAGAGCACCAAATGAAGTGTGAGAAATTGCCTTGTTCAATTTGTTAATCCCAAACAAAATCTAGTAAGTTTGTGATCCTAAAGTTCGTTTTAGCCTTTCCAAAAAACCAAAGTGTTCTTTTTAAACCTAAACGAAAATTAGTGTCCTAAAAGGAAAAGATAAACAATTTCATGAAGAAGCGTTGAAAAAACACTTTGATTTTTTTGTAAAATATCCTCCTCATTTCGTTTTCCTTTGCGAGCCTTCTCCTTGCTTTCCTTCATTTGTACCTTGGTTTTCCTTCATTTTCTTTTGTACCTTTTCACCTTTGCTTTTCCTTCATTTGTACCTTGTGCCATAATGTAGATGGTGAAAATTGCATTTTTCTCAAAACAAACAGCACACATTAGCATGTTAGTTTAAAAAAAAGCAAATAACAACATCCATATGAAATGGTACATCAATGCTTTCAAATGTAAACAAATGATAAAAGTAAGCTAAATAAGCACATGAAAAACATGAAGTGAGTCATCTCATATTGGATTGGTGCTTCTATGGAAAGAATCCCTTTCCCAATCCTTGATCAAGCTAAGCTAAATGATGAAATTGCTATGAATGTGATATGAAGATGGTGTGGGAAAAATCAGTTCTGAAGGAGAGTGACTTTGCAAGAGATTGTGGAGGATTTGCTTGAGGATGAAGCCTCTATTTAAAGATTTTCAAATGCTAAGAGTGCCAAACATGGAGGATGTGGGACTACGGTTGGACAAATGAGAGGAAGACACTTGTCAAGTGGTGAGTGGTTGATGCATGTGCAAGATTTGGGAAATGTGCCCATGAGAGGGAGAATTTGAATTCAAATTTGGCAATAAATTTTGAGAGGGGGACAAGAAAATGAGCAATAAATGCAATGTTGGAGGGACAAATCAACTTGTCATGTTTTTCAAACTTGAGGCCTATGTTGAGTGAAAATGAGGGTTTTAATAAATCAATAAATTGATTTATTTGTGCAAGTGGCTAAATCTAGAGAATCCAAGTGGGTAAGATTAGCATTTAATCATGGTTAGATTAAATTAATGATGATTAGGTTAGTTTTACTTTTAGGAATTGGATATTTGATTTATTTAAATTAGAAAATGATGTAATATGATTTGGGATTTGATTAAATGGCCATTTGATTTATTAAAAGGTTGATGATAATGTTTATTTGATTTTAAATAAATGACCTTAGGAGATGAGATTACCTAATGAATGGATGGAAGTGAACCTGATTAATTAATATTTAACCCAACTTACGAAAAATTAAAACCATAGCCCAACATACATCAACTGGTAAAACAAGACTAAAGAGCCGATTATTCAACAGGTTTCAATGGCATAAATCATGACTTAAAGGAATGAGAACCAACACAAGGGGTTAACCAAGAAATAAAACCTTGGCGAGGATACAAATCAAAGGGGATTTCAAATAAGACCTAAGTAAACTAATACCCTTACACAATGACATGAGATAAAACCCATAGTCTTCCAAAACTAAGCAAGACTTTGGTGATGGAACATGAAATTTTTTAATGAGTTCCATCAGGAAGAAGGAAAAGCTACATGGGAAGATACCCTGAAGAATATCAAAGCATCTCCTTCTTTAGTTTAATACTTGTTATGATTTTTGATCAATTCTTTTTTTGGTGCATGCACACATTTGAGGAATTATATCAGACCCTGTCATGACCTTTTCAATTGATGTCAAAGGGGGAGAGAGATAGATAGATAGAGGAAAAACATTTTTGTCAAGAACAATTACATAAGGTGAAGCATTAACCTTGAAAGGAGTATTCGATTGTTTTTATTGGGATAAAAATGTTTTTTATATGCATGTTGCCATCAATGCCAAAGGGGGAGATTGTTAGAAATATGGGAGAATTTCAACATGAGCATGAAATGTATATAGGATCTTTTAACTATTCCAGTGTTGTTATCAATGTCAACATTATGGAAACATTGAGGGAAACATATTTGGTATATCAAAAGTTGATCTATACCAGAAGTGTTCCTTACTGATGATTGAGTACAGTTTTTTTGAGTCTGAAATTCACTGAAAGGAGAGATATGACCCTGCTCTCTTAATCTCATTATTATGACTCATTCAGATAGCTATATCCAAGATCTTGAGAATTTTTGTGTTGCGTATAGAAATTTATCAATGACAAAGTTTAAGTTTGTACACTATAGTTGTTTCTCTATTCATTATACTAGTGTGGGAGACTCCACATTTTCTTAGGAAGAACATTCTGATGTTGCAGTTCTAATGTTGATCTCTCTAATTTTAATGTGATGTGAAAATGAAGTAACATTGGATTTGGAAGGTCTTTACCTTGAGAAGTGTGTGTTACTTTAGAGCTTTTGTGATTAGGTCCTACTCTTGGCCAACCTAATATATGGCACGTATTAAGAAGAAGAATTATACTTTGCAGCTGTTGGTTGGATCCTTACAGATCTACACTGAATTGATATGATACACCACATGGATAAAAATGTTTTAAATCTTCTATGGTGCCGACAAGAGATTTCTGATTGGTTTGAGTACATCTAATTAGGTCGACATAATTGATGTATGAAATATACTTTATATATATATATATAAGACTTTTTGGAATTGTAGTGTCTACAAAAGTGTGGAAAAATATGTGTATGAGATGAAGGATATTGAGAATGTGCAGGCTTAAATGATTTATCAGTTTTAAGCAATGTGTTATGAAAGGAGACAAGGATCAGAGTATAATTGTTATGCAACTACTATGTAGAGAAGTAATTGACATTTAGAGCTTCATTGGAATTGAATACAACACATTGAAAGTGCATTCCATCAGTTCATACTCTTGGAAGTGTTAGAACACCAAATCTGCACCCTGTTTGCTAAGCCTTTTTTAAGAACTTAACAAATTTGGACTAACATTGGACTACTTTTAGGTTGTGGGTAACCTATTTGAAAGTAGTCCTCCAGTGATAAGGGTTGGATTCCCCTTTTGATGCCACCTAACTACTTGATCTTCTGAGATAAGGGTAAATGTTTGGATAAAATAAACTTGATATTGAAAATAAACTAAGGTGATACACCAAAACAACCTAGACCTACTAATAGCCTTGCACACTCAAATTAATATTTCAAAGCTAACTCACACAATTCCCTATCCAATGTAGTTCACATCAATAATTTATAAAGAGGTCTATAACAATTTTTTTTAAAGGAAAAGACAGATTTCACAATCAATAACACTACTAAACAACATAGTTTATAACCTGTAAACATACATTTTCTGTCAAATGGATGCATGAAACATGGGACAAGTTGTAAGGAAAATTACTTTTCACAAAATAGACTGATCAACCATTAATGACACACCACAAAACATGAAGAGAAAAGGTAAAGATTCTCCAATCTATTAAATCAAAGTGCTT
>VDFB02065633.1:0-40448 GCA_007258455.2 Sequoia sempervirens
TGGCTTAAAAGTGCAAAAAAGTTGCCAAATGTGCAAAAGTTGTCATGCAATTTTTGGTAAGTTGTCAAAAATAAAGAAAATGTTACAAAAAAGGAAATAAATAGCCAAAATAAGTTCCAATTGATTGGTAATGTATGTATACACCCTCAAAATTTGGTTTGAGGGTCGAACAAGTGGATTTTTGGTAACTTTGGTGAATTGAAGCAAGTTTTTCTGAGTTTTCAAATGTTACAGTCCTATTTTGTTGTTGTGTACAACCTGTACAACCTATAAACTAGTCTAAGATCCATTAAATTATGTGGTCATGTGAATATACTTTATTTTTCCTTTTGTTGCATCAATTTTCATTGGGTTATTAGAAAATTATTGTATTTTTCCTAAATTTGGTTGAAACCCTACCTATGGTAACCAATGAGTTAAAACAATTATGTAGCTTGGCCTTCCACCAGTGGAAAACCAACACAATGGGTGGAAAGGTCTATATGCATGTATTTTACCTTGTCTCAAGCTTGCACAAGCCCAAGGAGGAGTTTTCACGTGCTTTTGAGATGACAATAGGTCTGCTATGTGCATGCAACAAATTGTGAGTCAATAGGGACATAAGAACCTTGATGAGACAAAACCGAACTTGGCTTATTTGACATAAGTAGTAGCAATGGAACATGAAGAGAGGTCTCTTAGGCCTGAACCAATAGTTTTGAGCATTTGCAAAGGGTTAAAACAAGACTTATCATGACTATCCCAAGAGGATTGAAAGTGCAACCTTTGTCAAAAGTGGTGAACAATGAATTGTTGCATTGTTGGTCATTACGTAGGAGTTGTCCATGATCATTTAAACCTAAAAAATAAGTCTTCCTTAATTTTTACATTGCTCTTTGCTTATTGTAATGATAGGTAGTTGTTTTGTTGAGTACAAGACTTTGTTAGGAAGTTATCACAGTGTTATTGTGTAAGGGTTAACCAGATGTGTCAAAAGGTATTGAATTCTTCTTGTCTTTACTATTCTATGTTGTTCCACCTTTACTGGTGTGTTTCCCATGATTGGATATCTAATAGGAAAAATGGTCAATAGTGACAAAGTGTGTAGGTGGCTTATGCCTTGGTGTCAATGAAATCCTTAAGGGTAGGGTGGTCCCACAATAGTGGTTTACAATGTTTGGCCAAACTAGACACTGAATTTTT
Source organism: Sequoia sempervirens (assembly GCA_007258455.2). Classification (NCBI taxonomy): domain Eukaryota; kingdom Viridiplantae; phylum Streptophyta; class Pinopsida; order Cupressales; family Cupressaceae; genus Sequoia; species Sequoia sempervirens. Next base: position 1,183 of record VDFB02065633.1, read on the forward strand.
TTTAACTAAATCTTCACATTCAGGCACCTATAGCGGTTAAACTGTGAGGAATTTGAAGATGATGCAAACTAGAGTCTCATCACATTTTATCTGTAGATTCTAAAAATATTTTTTTCAAATTTTTTGGAATTAGATTGCACTTCTTTTCCCATCTCCCATTAAAACTAGTTTTTTTCAAAAAAAAACATTTTTAAAAAGTGACGCACACCGTATAATGCATAATTTTTTTTCCTTGAAGGATAAAATTCTAATTCTTTTGAGTTTAGATTTGTAACTCCGATATCTAATTCTTCCACTTGATTAGATAGTTTTTTATTGAATATTTTTTCTTTAATCAAGTTTCAAAGTCAAACCAATTACAATTCAGACATAATTTGACCGTATAACCCATAACTTTTACTGTATGTATCAAAATTCTTTTCTTTTTTTTGTTGGATCAAGGACTCCAATATCTGGTGCACTCATATTTTTCAAAAAAAAATGATAATCTTCTATTTTTCAGCATGTGCAGAACAAAGAGTTTCATTTTTGGTGAAAAACCTATATTTAATAAAACTTAAAAAATAAATAGATAATATAATCAAAACATATTAAAATTATAATCATTAGATAGCTCGTTTCGAGGGAAACTTGATACCAGTTGGGTTTCTAAAATATCCTCCATTTCCATTCTCAAATCGAGCTTCAAAGTGCAAAATTCTAAGCAATTTTGGTGCCTGAGAGGATGGAGGTGAAAATAAGGGGGTTCGGTCGAACAAAAATCAAATGTTCAGTTGAATAGGGGTTCAATTGAAGTAATTTTTGACCAAACCCATTTTACGTATAATAAAAAATAGATTTAAAGGGGGTTCAGTCGAACATGCTAAAGTTGTTTGGTCGAACCCCCTCTATTAAATATATAAAAATCTTTGTTTTTCCCGTTGTATTTTATAATATTTAATATTAATATAAATGTAAATTATATTCTTTTTAAATTATTATATATAATATACTTATTATTACAATATGTTATAATAATTATATATTATTATTATAATATATAATATACTTACTATTACAATATATTTTAATAATTATATTATTATTATAATATATTATAATATATAACTATTATTATAATATTAAAAGTATATAATTAAAAACTATATATATTAGAAATGGTTGAAGAGCATTTTGGGATGAGTTTTGGGTTGGGTAGTTTACTTGAGTGCAAGAATGATTCAAACAAAAGGTTTTTTTGAGATCTCATCTAACAATATTGGAATGGCACTGCCTTGTTCTGTTGCCCCTCAGCAAAAGTCTAATATGAATGAACATCTACAGCTCAACACCCAAGCTCTCCTTGATGTTGGTAGGTGTTCTCTTCAACTGGAAATCATAAAAACATGGGTATTGATGTGGAAATGTGTATTAATTTGATTTGCTTAGGGGAATTTGGTTTGTTTATAGATATAAGTAAATATATATTTATGATGGGCACTGTTAGATAGACAAGTAGCTTGGAAGGAAAAGGAGTCATGTTTGGTAGGAGCGTTGGAAAGTCTTAGCTTGGGATCTACAAAGAGATGAAGAGCATGAGAGAAAGTCCAGAGGCAGTGACAACATGGAAGGGAATGAATCTAGTGATGAGCAGGAAGATAACCATCCCAAAAAGAAGCGCTATCACATGCATACTCCTTAGCAAATTCAAGAGATGGAAGCGTGTGCCTTTTTTTCACTAAACAATTCAATACTTGTCATCCATTGAGAATTGAACTATTTCTGACTTTATTACTATTTTTGGTTTGCTACAGGCTTTTCAAAGAGTTCCCTCACCTGGATGAGAAGTAAAGGCAACTTTTGAGTAAGCAATTGGGGCTTGCACCACGCTAGATTAAGTTTTGGTTCCAAAATCAGTGAACCCAGATGAAAGTATGTCCAAGGTTTAACAAAATGACAAAAAATTTGTAGTAATCATGCAAATTTGATTAATTTTAGGGTTTCATGCTTTATTACTTAATTTTTTCTAATCATGGCTTTTCAAATCTTGGATTTTCAAGCTCAACACGAGCGTCATGAAAACACTCTCCTCAGGTAGGATAATGAGAAGCTTCGCTTGGAGAACATGGCAATTAAAGAAGACATGAGACATCCCATATGCACCAACTACAGAGCACCTATTGTTATTGCAAAAGTCATTCTTCAAGAGCAACAACTGTGTATTGAGAATATTTGGTTGAAAGATGAGGTTTGTTTGCATAGCCTAACTAATTTGATGATGCATATTCCAAATTTTTGTATTCTCAAAATGTAAACTATGGTTAAAAGGATTATGAGTCAATCCTTTTTTAGCTATTCCTATACTAATTCTAATATATTTACTACCCTACGAACCTCCTAGATTTTATTTTCTCTAGAAATCTTTTTAGTGCAATGATTTTCCCACAATGATGAAATTGCTTCATATCATATACTGTATAATATTTAGACACCCAAAAGGTTATTTTATTTTGATGCTTTAAATCACCTAAGCAATGAAGTTGAAGATTCATTAGCTTTGTGCTTATGGGTATTCATTAACTATTCTTATGCTTTTTTTAATGGGCCTGCAGGGATTTTTTCAACTAGAGAGAATGGCAGGTATGGATGGAAATTTTTATGGAAGGCCCATATCATTGACTTGAGAGAGAGAGATATGGAGGTAGTGGGAGAGAAAGCGAACATGGGGGTAGGATGGAGCGACTTGAGAGAGAAAGGGGGAGTGGGAAAGAGATAAAGGGTAGGGGTACAAGGGTTTAGGGTTTAAGGGTTCAGGGTAGAGGGGAGAGAGGGGGGAGTGGGAGAGAGATAAATGGTAGGGGGTGCTAGGGTTTAAGGGTTAAGGGTAGAGGAGAGAGAGGGAGATTGGGTAGGAGGGAGAGACTTTTAAGAGAGAGAGGGGGGAGTGGGAGAGAGATAGAGGGTAGGGGGTAGAAGGGGTTTAGGGTTTTAAGGTTTAGGGTGGGGGAGAGGGAGATGGGGTAGGAGGAGAGACTTGAGAGAGAGAGAGTGGGAGAGAGATAAAGGGTAGGGGGTGTACAAGGGTTTAGGTTTTAAGGGTTAAGAGTAGAGGGGAGAGAGGGAGAGGGGGTAGGAGGGAGAGAGAGGGGGAGTGGGAGAGATAAAGAGTAGGGTTTAAGGGTTAAGGGTAGAGGGGAGAGAGGGAGAGGGGGTAGGAGGGAGAGACTTGAGAGAGAGATGGGGGGAGTGGGAGAAAGATAAACGGTAGGGGGTACTAGGGTTTAAGGGTTAAGGGTAGAGGAGAGAAAGAGAGAGTGGGTAGGTGGGAGAGACTTTCAAGAGAGAGGGGGGAGTGGGAGAGAGATAGAGGGTAGGGGGTATAAGAGTTTAGGGTTTAAGGGTTAAGAGTAGAGGGGAGAGAGGTAAAGGGGGTAGGAGTGAGAGACTTGAGAGAGAGTGGGGGAGTGGGAGAGAGATAAAGGGTAGTGGGTGTACAAGGGTTTAGGATTTAAGGGTTAAGGGTAGAGGGGAGAGAGGGAGAGGAGGTAGGAGGGAGAGACTTGAGAGAGAGAGGGGGGGAGTGAGGTGGAGATAAAGGTTAGGGTTTAAGGGTTAAGGGTAGAGGGGAGAGAGATAAAGGGTAGGGGGTACAAGGGTTTAGGGTTTAAGGGTTAAGGGTAGAGGAGAGAGGGAGAGTGGGTAGGAGGGAGAGACTTTCAAGAGAGAGAGGGGGAGTGGGAGAAAGATAGAGGGTAGGGGGTACACGGGTATAGGGTTATAGGGTTAAGGGTTTAAGGGTTAGGGCTTATTTTTATATTTGCATTGATTTATGTTTTATATATGTGTATAATAATTTTATAATTAGATAATACTTAATTTTAAAATTTACATAATTTCCCATGGAACAATTCAATGGAACAAATTATATAAGTTGTATATAATTGTAATTTAGGCAAAACGATTTTTAAAAACTTCACTACATTTCAAATAAGGATTGAAAGCTTATATATGGGTTTACATGCAACCAAAAAAAGTGAGAGATGATGCTATCAAAGATTCTTGAACTTAATAATTTTCCATGGAACAAATATGTACATATAATTGTAATTTACACAAAATGATTTACAACTATGTACAAGTTACTATAAGTTCTCATTTGAACATTAGTAGCCAAGGGTTACCAAGTGAACTTGAAAACCATGGATATAATCTAAGTCAAAGATTCTGGTCAGTAGCTCTTCAATAACATGTAGAATTTTTTGATGATCATCACTATCTAGTCTCCATTTTCTTTGGCCATGTGAATGTGGAACTGCATGAAGATGTAGGGCGGTAGCAATTATTAAGTGACTATATTGATATACCTTGCTATCAGGTTGATAGTCAACAAAATGAATCCCATGCTAAACAACTTTGAATTGTTTTATATATGTCCCTTGCACTACAACATAACTTGCATGGTAAACATGAACCTAAGGTAAGACATATGAACATGTGCAACATTTTTGTGCTTAAGGTTTGTACAATATATATTTAATGTTTATAATGTAATGTGCACATGTGAATAGAATGTATATAAAATTTTAAATTCAAACTCACCTGTGGGAAATGACATTCCATCACTTGTTTTAGGTCGTGTTAGCTTATTCCTTTGTTTTGTCAAACGCAATAAATAATAGCTAATACCTTTGATGTTTCCAGGCTCTGCTATGACTGCAAAAACATCTCTTGTACACGAAATTTACACAAAAAAAATCTTAAAAAATTAGAAATGTCTCTAAAGATCATTAACTAGATATATATAATATTTAAATTATTGAAAACTTACACATGTACCTTTTCTAACCAATCCTGAAATATGGTCATAATCAATTGAAATCAAAGGAATGTCTTCAAATCTTTCTTCCTCATTTTCATCATATGTTTCTGAAACAACTAGTGGCACCGTATCCCATTTACCAACATATCCAAGTTCTTGATTGTTGCATGCATAATTAGAGTTTCCCTCAATGCACTCAGTGCAAAAACAAGAGTAATCCCTTGTGTTCAATTTTTATCCATGATGACTATCTGAACTCCAGACACAATGCAAAGATCTTGTTTTTTCTACCCTTTTGCATTCATGCATCGATCTTCTATCCACACCTAGATACATGTACAACAAAAAACTTATGTAAATAAATATGTATATATATATATACATATACACACACACACACACACACATATATATATATATATTTGAAATTTAAATAAATTCAAATATTTGATTTAATGTAATTTATACATACCCGATATCTCCCAAAACACTCTATGTGGAATGTGTCAGTTTGTTCTTGAAGATGTGCTAACCACATTTGATGAAAAGTGTTTCTTGCACCATTCAACAACGTCATGTGTATTGTCTAGATGATCTTTTGGATAGCTCATTTGATGCTTTCTTAAAGCTTGTTTGATGCAAGCTCTTGCTCCACATGCTCACCCTTTCCATGCCCACTCTAAAAAAAACTCCAAACATGTGGTATTTTGTAGATTTTATGATATCTACAAAGTGCATAGAATGGTCGTGAAGATTTAAATTGTGCCACACATCCATCTGACCATACAAATGATTTTCAAATTTTACACCCCCGCTTCTCAAATTCTCAAAAAATATTGTAAAGCAATGCTGGAAAAAAGGGTGTGTCATGCTCTTTATCATCACTAATATAAAAGTGATATTCTTTCTTAATGGCTCGTTCTTCATCTGTACTCTCAACACCATCCAATTATAATTGTGCATGTTGATAACACACAGGAACCATAATATTGATTTGCTTTGAAAAGTAATACTCTGATTGAATCTCCTTTTGATGTACAAAGGAGTAATTTTATGTAAAGTCAACTACGGATAGAACTATTCCATGTGGGAAAGTATCTCTCAATGTATGGAATTGTTGTGCTTTCCACTTAGCAAAACAAGAATGTTGTATGTATGGTCGTATCAAATTTTGAAAATCTTCCATAAATTTTCCAATGGGAATCTCCTCTTCTACATAGTTCAACCTTGTGGATTTTTTCCCAAAATTTGTTTGCAACTTTACATACTTGTACCTATGTGAGTAAAATATGTGAATATGTAATAAACCACACTATCAATGAAACATTACATTAAAGAGAATTCAAACAACAATCTAATAAAATTGAAACAAATAAACTCTCTAAAACTAGTACTTACCTCTTACAATTTACTGTCTTTGTTAAGTTAGTATCCTCAATTCTTGAAGGAAATTTAGGCAAATTTCCACATGTCTCACAAATTCTTTTTATGCAGTTTATTTGATGTCCATTTTCATGATCACATAATATAGACTTTATGAACAAACTTTCCTATTTAGGAGGTGCATTTTGAAACCCACATCTTTCTTCTCTCATCTTTTGAAACACCTGATAGTAGAGATCAAATTCAATATGATAATGACAAAAACAAGTTTCAAAAAACTTTTTTATCTTCACATAATATGGCTTTAACCTTTGAAACAATGTTTTCCCAATCTTTATATGAGGATATGCATTACAAAACTCGCTTGACCAAGCCTGCCAGTAGCTACTATTCCCTCCCAGTTCATATACATCTCAAATTGTGTTATGTCTAGCCAATGTTTGATATGATTTTCATAAATACCAGGTCCAATCCTGTGTCTCATAACATCTCTAGTATTTGATGATGGATGAGTCTGATCATGCCAAAAACCTGAGACCAGTTTCCTAACAACATCTTCAATCTTGTCAGAATGGTTAGCTCTACACATAATTGCCCAATTGCCTTCTAAACTCTCATCCAAAAACTTTCTCTTTTTCTCATATTTTATGATGACCTGTTGGAGGCATATGCCCACATTGCATCAAACTATGGGATTGGTATAGAGAATGTCATAGATCATTTGGCACACGGATTTCATTCAGCTCCAAGATCCCATCACTCTCAATCGAGTACTACTGTGCATCGGGATCCATCTACAATTTATTCAGCAACTACATGGACTATGGGTTTTACTAATATGTTGATTGGTTTTGGTTCATCATCGTCGATGCCATCTCACCTTCATAGTCCTCTACATTCATCATTTATGGCATGACATGGGATAGATTAGATGGATGCATATGTTGATTCGTCACTTGACCATTTGGTGGATATGGTGGAGGTGGCCATTTCAGAGGACTTAGGTCATCTGATATCAAATGATGTGCACGTATGTGTGCATGTGCATATTTCAATTTTTTTTTCATTATTTTTAAATTTTTGTTTTAACTAGATATTCATGTAAGTTGATATATATGTATATATATTGTTACAGGTGGACATAGCTCATGTCACTCCTAGCCTTGGTCCAAATCGTTTACATGATCAACATGACTCTCTGGATGAATCTGCTGCCAATGGACATGTGAGTTTTCAATTTTTATATATACACGTGTATATGTAAATGCAATATTTATGTATGCATAGATCTAGATAGATATTTAAAAATAACTTTCATAAAATTTATTTAATATAAATTATATTTATTTAACACATTTTGTACACAATTTTATTTGTAGGGCTCAGCCCATCCATCAAAGTAGGACCATCCTCATTTAGATGGTTGTTCAACTAGGAGTCGGTATTCATATTAAACCCTGCACACTAGATTTATGATCTTTACTACATGTATTTGCTTATATGATGATCTTTAGTATTCAAGATTCGATGATCTCTAACTTACATTTGCTTATATGATATGTACATATATTTTCTTATATATGATATATACATACATTTTCCTCTTTTCTTATAATATGTGTTATGTTTATACATTGGATCTCTTTACATGTATGTACATGTGTTTGCTTATGGTTAGATGTTTACACATGATATATGTATGCATTTGCTTTAAATATTCAATATATATACATACATTTTCTTATTTGATGATCTCTTACAACTTACATTTCCTTATACTCAATATACATTTGATCTCTAGTAGAATTTTTAGGGAGATCAATGCTACTTTATAATTAAGTTCATTCATGTTTATCACAATAAATATTTTCTAAAAAATGACTTAAGCAATATGAACCATTGAGTTGAGAACAAAATATAATCTTTTTGACAAGTAACTTGAAATTTAATTCAAATATCATTAAGAAAATTCAATTCAAATTATACCTCTATTATACTTTTTTGACACTTTAACAAAATTCTAAAATTACTAGATATGTTGTGCATACCTATGCATTATAACAACAAACTACACAATGAAATAACTTGTTTTTTTACTACTTGATTCATTTAAACTAGGATCTAGTTATTCCATACCATATGCATATAAATAGAAGCTTATTTTTCATTATTCTAGATATCAAATTGCAAGATTAATTCTCATTTATATCACTTGGAGCGTAGATTTTGGAGAAGAGGTTTTTGCACATTTATCAAGGAGGAAAATATTGGAGAGACAACTTTTCATTTTATCAATCAAGGCAAAATCTAGAGGAGAATTTAACTAAGTTGGTAGAGGGCTTGTTTTGAGTCATCTTTAAGTTGAAGAAGAAAATGGGACAACAAAGAAAAATAAAAAATGTGTCTCAACGAAAATTGTCAAAAGAAGAAGAACAAAAGAAGTGTGAAAAAAACTTGGAAAATTATCATAGAAATAAACAAGGTACATGCATGTTTCTTCTCTCTCTCACTTTCAAGTGTGTGTTTAGGACTTTTATTAACACCTCAATTTGTTTTGCTTATAAATATATTTCCAATAGTCATCTTGCATAGACATTCCCTAAATTCTTTATCATCTATTTCCAATTGCTTTTGTTCCATAGAATTCTTAAGTTCAAGAATCTTTGATTTTATTTGTTTCAACTCCACTTAGATAACTCATAGTCTCTCACTTTCTTTGCTTGCATGCAAATTCAAACAACAAGCAAGAATTTTTCAAGCTAGAGTCGAGCCAAATCTAGATATTGGATCAAATGAATCCGTTGAAGAACACATGGACCTTGAAGTTAGGGAGGAGACCCAAGTTCAAACAATGCTTGTTGGAGAGGGGTCAAGATTACTTCCTTCTACTGGTATGGATGAGCATATAAAACTAGCAGAAACTTCTCTCACTTATAGCATCATGTATTATCACTTTGTTTGCTTTCATACATAAACTTCACTTATATAACATCATCTCTCACTTTTTTTGCAAAATATTTTGTGACATGTAGGAAGGGCTCAACAAGCAGGAAGTTCTCATGCTCAAGTCAAGCCAAATCTAGACATTGGATCAAATGAATCCGCTCAAGAACACATGGTCCTTGAAGATAGGGAGGAGGCACAAGTTCAAACAATGCATGTTGGAGATGGGTCGGGATCACTTCCTTCTATTGGTATGTATGAGCATATAAAACTAGTTGAGAAGGTGAGGAATCAAATTTCCCATAGAAATTTAGATCATTTACTTGAAATGGATATGGAGAAATTGAAATTTTATGCCAACCAACCTTATAATAAGAGAAAGAGGTAAATGACTAAATCTATAAATGGAATAATCAATCATCATTTCAATTATCTTGATACACTTGAAAAAACCCAATTGTTATTATGTTTACTTCTTCGTGATGAGCTCAAAGAGTCATTACAATTGTTGGGCATACATTCGACATCAAATAAGAAGAAACACATGGGATTACAAAAGGATATTGTTCAAAATGTTAAAAAGGGTTTAGATTCCATTGGGAAAGGATCTTGATCAGTGGATAAGGCCACTACAAGAAGGGTGATGTTGACATCTATTATACATCAAGATATAGCAAGAAAAAGAAAAATGTTTGCACTTTCAACTAAAATTGGTTATCCTAGAACCAAATTAATGCAGAGTCTTGCATGCCATATCTCATGTAAGTGCATCAAGCTGTGTGGGAGTAGGGATGTTGGCCACTATAAAATGATCCATGATGGTCCACTATGCTGAAAATGGTGTGGATCAGGAATGTCTAGGCATCAAATACTAACCTACATGATCATCAAATATCCTAGTTGTGGCAGAGCTGCAATTTCACCTATAGTGTCAATTACTTCCTTTTGGGAAGCAATGGCAACCTCATTTACTATGGTGGCTAGAGATGGGGTGAGAGCAAGAGACCTCTCACCAACCAATGCCCTAAACACTGGGGCTGGTCTATCTCCTCGACGATAGGTGGGCCTACCGGAAATCTTGCCATGCCCCTGGCCAACATATGGTGGAATGTCCAAGTACTTGACTTTGAGGCCTGAATGGACCTCAACATACAACTACTAAAAAAAATATAATGGAATCTGGTCATTGTTTGGGTATTGACCATGTGCTGCAAGAAATCGTGGGTAGATCAATTCAGCCATAGCACGATCAACACATCTAGTGACTTGGTATCCCCTAACCTTATGTACATTTTGATAAAAAGGAAAACAAGTGTTTTTTATCATTTATTTGGTCACACTATCCTGTATTGGTTTAAGGGGAACATCACCATGTACTTCTTCCCACATGCGGGAAAGAATAGTAGCTAATCTATCTAGGGAAAATGCACTAGTCTTCTCAAGTTCATCTCTTAGTTTTTCTAAACTATATAATATTGACATACATGTTTCATAATATATCCCTAGGTTTGCAACTTGTGCTAATGAGTCTCTCAATTTTTTAATCTCATTAGTGGTATTTGCAAACAAAGAATCTGGCTCAAGTGGAACATGATCTGTATTTTCCATGTTATATATATATATAGTACACCTAAAAGAGCAATGAGACCTTGGTAAATAATATATCTAGATAAAGGGAATACAAATCTAAAACAGTTGTAATAATTCATCTACTCATCAATAATATTTTCATACCATTAACAAAAAACCATTCAACATCTATCATAGTTTTTAATAACTTCAAAACATTCAAATTACTAGATTGCACGCAAAACATAATCTAAAATAGTTCTAAAATTTAAATTTAAAACATATAATCTAAAATAGTTCAAAAATTTAAATTACTATATTGCACACAAAGCATCATTACTTAACATTGGTGGTCATGTAAAATCAATCTATTCATTATTGAAAGCACAAATAAGAGAAGAAAATGAGACAGATGAAGATGTCCCTTATAAGGTTCAATGTAATGATAGAAAATAAAGATGAAAAGTATTGAGGACCTATATTTTATTTTAATGGCATGATAAGATAGTTCCCTCTACTAGCAAATGAAAAATTGTATGTGCTTTGAATTGTGTAATTATTGAAATCGACACCCTATGATTTGATACAAATTAGGATGTATCGATTGATCTAAATGGAGCTATATCAACTAATTGTAGATCTATTATAAGTGACATAAAGCCTCAATGTATCATTTGCATTAAAATATGGGGATGATGTGGCTATTTTAAGGCCCAAAATTTCATGTGTTAATAGCATAAACATATAACATTCATTTTTTTGGGATTTTGTACCAAATACCTTTTTCCAAACACAACTTGTGTTTAAAATACCTCAAGACCTATGAATGAAATTAAAAATTTCCTAACTTAAAGACCATCAAGGAAGGTCTAATGTCATATGTGGCTTCCTTTGCCTATTATATAAAATTCAACTAAAATAGCTTTTAAGTAATAGCTCCACAAAATTAGAGGGGTCCAACCATGTTTTCGATTAATTTAAAACTATTATTTTAATATTTTTTAAATTTTAAATAAATATATAAATTCTTACATTATTTTGAATTAAAATGATAATAGTGGACATAAATTACATAAAATTGAATGTTATTAAAATTTTGGTTAAAAAGTAAGAAGGTTAACCTTTAAAGCCATTGAGAAAGGTATTGAGCTACTACAAGTGGTTTATCCATGAAGGGCTTGAAGTCTCATAAAGAAATTAAATACAAGAGGAAGGAAAATATAGATCATTTCCTCACAAGTATATAAATGTTTCTACTTTATTATTTATTTCATCTTAGAAAAAAACTATAAATGTTGTTTATCCTATAACTTTTATCATATTAATAATCTTAGATGCATGTGACTTGTTAGCTTCCCTTTTCATTTACTCATGTAATTTAAGAAATCTATTATTAGAGTTGCACATGAGAAAAAAATGAGCTCCCCTCCACTAAGGGCTTATTTTTTTCTTATACCAATTTGAGAATTTTATTATTTCAATTCTTAATCCTAATCAAAATGTTGAAGGGGAAATAATACCCATCCAATAAGTGTTCCCCAATCCCTTGAAAAGGAAACTTGTGTATTATCCAACTTGGCTATCATTGTTAGGATTCTAGCTTCTAGTTCTACCATTTTTAGAATACTACTAGAGCCTAGATTGATGGATCCCTTCTCTCTCCTATGGATGAGGATCCCTCAAAGATTGGTTGTTCCACCTCTTCGAATGAGATTAGTAACAAGGTTTATGAGTGTGTTAAATAGGGGAAGAGGTTGGGTATATAATGTACTTTAGACATGATTGTTGAATGTAAAATTATTTAGACCATGAGAGGGTTGAACAATTTAAAAAGAATTGGAAGACAACTATAATATATAACATAGCATCCTTAAATGGTTTAAATTTTAAATGAAACAATGAAAGAAAGAATAAGAAAACAAAGATTAGTGTAAAATTATTTGAAAATAATTGGGGATAAAAATATCTAATTTAATATTTGTTAACATAAATGAACTTCAAAATAGGATTATGTAAGTGACAAAAAAGTTCTATTGCCTTCATTGAACCTAAATTTATTTAGTTAAGATATGTCTAAAATTAAGAATTCACACTAGAATATCAATATTCCATAAGAATCTCATAAAGAATATGAATTTCATCACTACATTATGAGTGAATCATCTCAATTATATAGCCAAGAACATAAAAAAATTATAGATTGGAAAGCAAAATAATCACACATTTAACATAATTTTATATGTATAAAGTTTAGATACCATCAAACTATTTAAACTTTATAAATTGAATCATTAAAACTAATTTATTAAGAATCAAATCTAATAAAGTTTGAATTCATATTGCATACTTGTTATAAATATCTCACTAATCCAACCATACATTTTATATATGTTAAAAAATATATAATTTAACAATTTATACAACTTCTAATTATGATAATAAATCTAGAATCAAACATGACCCAAATGTAGGATAAAGACAAGAATCTTAATCTATACCATTATTTTGAGTTTGGTTTAATAGAAATTGAAAAAATTATAATCATGAAAAAAACAATGAATAAACTAAAAATCATTTTAACTATGGTGAGTTAGTGCCTAAAGATTGGCCTAGAAAATTATAATATTCAACATTCTCATCACAGATGATATATGAAAACTAAGGATCATTTGGTTATATATTTTCATAGATTTAAAATTTGAATATTTATTACTATAACATGCTCATTGTACAAATAGATTTTTAAATAATATTGTAATAATTTAGTATGTCTTTTTTTGTGGATTTTAATGTTGTTTTTTAAATTTAATTTAGAGTAAGTAGAATCTAATGAGAGACCTTAAAAAGATTCAAGTAATTTATGTTTGCCTTAAAATTATGATTATTGTTCGATTAAATAGATTATTGATTGTATTTAGATTTCAAAATTGGAAATAGTTTAAAATTATAGAACCATATTATATTTTGATACAAAAAGCTATGTCAAGGATAATTTGTATCTTCCTCATAATTATGTTTCACATATTGAATATTTCAGGGGGGATTGTGTGGATGGTTTGAAAGTTGAAGCAAAGATTGGTTGAGATTGACAAAGGATATTTTGATAAACTCCAAAATCCTAAGAATAGAGAAGATGGTGATTCATATTTTAATAGACCTTATCTTCACTCCTATTCAAATGCAACCTCTCCAACCAATATATTGGATTGCAAAATAAGTAATAGATATATATGAACTTACTCCTAATCCCCCTCCATTTACCCCACCATTAGATATGCATATTGGTATTCACCTACTCAAGTTTTATGAGACCCTAGGTGGCTTTGTGAATACATCAAAAATATTATGCATGATGTCTAAGAATTTAATTGTGATGGATTGATATATTCCAAGAGTTTATAAATGAAGTATATATTCATATATATGTATTTGTTTGAGTGTTTAAAATTAGTTAAAAAATTTCTTTGAGGGATTTATGCAAATATGACATCTTAGAAAGATAATTTCATGTCATTTTGGTGAAGGTCATAACTTCACTTTTAATTTATCATTTATGGGAATGACGTCTTTGAGAAGTTTATAGAAGGTCATAGATGGCCCACTTTTTGAAATAAATTTAGTTATTGAATTTGTATTTTTTGGGCATGCGCATTTAGATTTAAATTTACATGCCAAAGTCACAATGTCCTACTCTTGATTAAATTCCTATAAGAAATTAAGGAACTTGGGATATACACCCCGCAATCCAGTCTTGGAATGGATGCATTTAGATGGAGAAGGATTTCAAAAGGCTCATGGTACTTGTGGACCCCTCAAAGGCATGATATACAACACATGAACTTTATTTATGAAATTTGGTCTTTAGTTGTTGGCTTCTAGTATGAATGTTATCTATAAGGTGGAATTCTTAGTTGAGACTCTCAATCTTCCATTGTTGGTTTCTAGTGTGATTATAAATTATGAGCCAAGTATTAATTTCTAATTTTAATTATTGAAAGAAGGTATATAAATTATTCGAGCATCTTAATTCTCATACAAAGTTTCTTAGTCAATTTCTCAATGTATGAGTTCCATATATTTGTAAATTTTTCTTAATATAAAAACATATTTTATTTCATTAATTAACCTATCTATTCCATGTTACAAAGGATGCTCTTATTTTAAATTACAAGTATATAATTCAAAATTAATTAGTAATTTTCAAGATAGATTACACACAATTTATTTAGTTAAAATAAAATAATATTCTTATTTCCATGAGAGTTATGTAGAATGGTAGCTTGATGTCTTGAAAATATTTCTTTCATACATACTAAATTTTTATCATTACATTATGAGTGAATCATCTCAATTATATAGCCAAGCACATCATAAATTTATAGTTTGGAAAGAAAAATAATCACACTTTTATCATATTTTTATATGTATAATTTTTCTACCATTAAACTATTTATACTTATAGATTAAATTATTTTTGAATTTGGTTATTTGGGTTCAACATGTCATGCTATAGGAATTTCTTGTGTTTTCACCATGTTGTCATGTGTAGATAGCTATGTATTTTATAGGTTTAGGAATTTTAGAGGAAGGCAAGGTTGAACAAAATGCATAAGGATGAGATGGAGCCTTGTTTACCTTAGGATTTGGTTGAGGCTCCCTTTGAGCATAATTGAGGGGTGGTTGGTCCTCTCATAGACATGACTAATTTAGAAGGTCTTGTCAAGAGAAATTTAGAGGAGATTGGTAGAGACAAGAATCATGTTACAGATGAATTAGTTGGAGTTCATTTCCTCTACCATTCTCTTGAATTGCAACATTCACCTCTTAGTATTCCTTCTAATAATTTAAAAATATGAAGAAGGTTCAAGTTTAGAAGATTATAGGAACCCTTTTTCCCTTTGGTCTCAAGTTTGGAAACTAAAGATGGAAACTCCATTACAAACCTGAACTAGGTTCATTCATGGAAAAGGATAAGGTTGAAAATAATATATAGTTCCTTGAAGAATTTTAGATTCAAGTTGTGAAATGAAAGATCTACTAATGTTTTTGGGAAAACGATCCTCTTTATTAGATACATTGCCACTATTGGTGGAGTATTTCTAATTGGATGTTGTTTTTCTAACTTACAACTATATTTTTCTTGTTGTTGTTCCATGCCAATATTATTGATCATTTTTTGTCTCTTTATTGGTCTTTGTAAAAGGGTGGGGCCCTTTCAAAATTTCTATTTCTAATTCATAAATTCAACCAAAAGTATTTACCCTAAAATTAAAATATAAATTTAAACTTTAAAATAGTCTTTTTTTATATTATATAATTTAGCCTCATGTATTTAATTTATAAATCCTATTATTCTTTATGTTTAATTTCAAAATTTTAATGCTCTCAAGTATGGGTTACAAGTGCATTCTTTACATTTTTTCTCTTTCTTTTGTACTATTTTGTATATGGGTGTCTTATATGCATTGCCTCAAACATATAATTTTGATGTCCTATACCTAGTTCTAAATGTAGTTTTATGAATGTATTCCTCCTTTATTCTTTGTTAATTGTAATTGAATATTAGACCTGATTTTTAAAAGATGGCCACCCCTCTCAATTAGTAAAATAATTCATCTATTTTAGGTGGTGGATATTAATTCTCATTCACTTTTACTAAATAAAAATTAACAACAAACAAGGCACACCCTTTTCTTTATTCTCTTTTGAGTTGTAAAATAGAAAATTTAATAATACCTTCATTACTTCTAATCCTAATAGAACTATTTTATTATACATTTCATTCAAACAATCTAGTTTCTTTCCTCTAAATTTATTCTTCGATTCATACATTTAGAAACAACTATTTTTGGAGTAATGTCATAAGACTCAAAGGAAAAATATGAAGAATTTTATCCAAGTTTCCATTGTATGCACCCTAAGTTATAATTTTAGAATGGTATCATTTATAAACTATCTTTGGGACATGTACACAACTCAACACCACCTCTTTTAACAAGGATTAGATTACCTAAGTTCCAATTGAAGTTTTGTTAGAGTGTAATATAATATGTTTAGCTCTAATCAATGGTTCTAGATTAATTGTTTCAAATCCCTCAAAAAATTATACTCATTAGAGAGGTTGTGCATTAATAAATCTTACCAATTAGGGATCATATTCTAATTTATACTTTCATACCACAATCATTAGCATAATTTATCAACCTCAATGAGGGAAATAGTCACTATTATGGTTCACTTTTTTATTTACCAATAATTCATTATTGTGGGTTGAACAAAATAATCCATCCTATACAAAATTATAAAGATATATGGTTATCAACAATAATTTTAGTAAGAAATATAACCAAAAAAAATTACCGTGAACTATTTGATATAATGCCTCAAATAAATCTGTTACTGTTCATGTAAGGCTTTAGAAACATTAAAGAAAATGCAATCGGAGATGCCCTGGTAGAAATGTATGCAAAACGTGGAAGCATAAACAAGGCATGCTAATTTTTTAACACAGTTTTGACAGAGTCAAGCAACTGCAACACTCCCTTCCCATGCCAAAATTGGAGCTTTGGAATAGGGTATGAACATTCATCAAAGCATGATAGAAATAATGTTTGTTGAAAAGGCTTTAGAAAATTTCAAGAAAATGCAATTTCAAACAAAGAAATGCAGTTTGAAATCTACAAATTTGAAACATTTCACATTTCACATTTAGGGTTTAAAAATGTCTCAAACAAATGCAGTTTGAAATCTATGAAATTCAAAGTTAACCAACCTACTGAGCTATGGAGGTCAGGTTGATGAACTGTGGCTTGAGCTAGTGCATGTTTTTCCCCTGGGAGTTTTGTTTGTCGTCCAAGTTCGTCATTTTCTGCATACACAGAATAGAGAAAACGTATAAAGTGATAATGATAGTTTCTTTTTTTTATGCCCTATTTCAAGGGGTTTGGTCGAACACCCATTCGATCAAACCCCATAAAATATTAATTTTTTATTCATATGGTTGTGGATTCGGTCAAATAGGTGGTTTGACCGAACCCTTGTGTTTGAACAAACACCAAAGAAGGTTCGGATGAACCATAGAGTTTGACCAAACCCCTTGAGATTGTGGAAAGAAAAAAAAAAATCAAATTTCCTTCCTCAAAAAATTTGTAAACCACTATTGTGGCTTAACTCGGTAGCGAATTAGGACAACCAAGTTTTGTTAATCCATGTCCTTCCTCTGCATCATTGATAATGGATAGAAATTTTTGAATAATAAGTATTATAGTCCTAAATAATATGTACTATAGTATTTATAATTTAAGTAGTCTTAAAATCATTAATTAAATATAAACTTATATTTCTATTATATTATATATTGTATATTATAGAATAAATTTATTTAAGATATAGTAATATATATATATATAATAATAAATATTATAATATATAAATTACTATAGATTTATATATTAATATAAATAATATAATATTATTTCTTCCTATAATATACTTAATATTAATATATATTAATTATTAAAGAATATTATTCCTTGTTTTGTTTTTCGGTTGTATGGCTTCTATGGTTTAGGTGGTGGCCATAATGTAAGCATTTTGGGTGGTTTTGGGAAAAATAAATGACATCTCACACTATGAAGGATAATGGGTATGCTCGAGGTCTCACATAGAATATTGTTTTGGGTGGGTTTTGGGAAGGAAAGCTAGCATCTTCCGTTGCAAAACAAAATTTTGAACAATTTTGTAAGGTGTAAATGTTTGGTTGGTTGTCAAAATCTTGGGTTGTTACTGTAGGTATGATGATACTGTATGCAAGGGTTTCACTCTCTCGTTGGGTGCCTCAAATTGAAGCAATGCAATCTTTCTAAATAGTAATAAAATTTTATCTTTTACATAGCAAAAAAAAAATACAAAAAAAAAATATTAAAAAGTATTTTAATAATGAATACTTTCAAACTATATTTAATATTATATAATATGTTTAATAATTATTTCATATTATTTAAACATTAATAAACTATTACAAGCTCCAATAAGTCAATAATTATATAATATAGTCAGTAATTATTTCATATTTTTTTAAAATTAATAAAATAATAATATATTTTTTTATATTTTATTGTAATGGGCAACCATAGTAGGGTTTAAGAAAGTTATCCTTCTTAATGGATGATTAGGTTCATGAGTAGCTCATGCTATATGTAATAAGATGAAAATAATAAATAAATGTCATCTTAGAATAAGTAAAATAGTAGAATAATATAAGATTAAAAAATAAGTGTAAAGATAAGTTAGGTAAAAGATATGATGTGCATATAAGAACAACAAACACTTAAAATAGACTATTTCAAATAATCTAGACAAATTATAGATTTACTTCTAGATTAAATTTGAAAAATCTATATGGAATGAATTGCTTATTTAATTAAAATAATTTGGAATAATTAGAAATAATGTTGATCAATCCTTTTATTTAAAACTTCTATAAATTCTAGTTTATTGGAAATAAATTTTCAAATATCTTCTAGTAATAAGCTGCCCAAATCATTTTGAAAGAGCTCATAAAACAAGGTGCAAGGAGATTAGATATGACAATAAGATGCAAGAGCATAAAACTATAGAAAACTTCCAGTATGATAAGAAGTTATCCTAAAAGAAACTAAGTCCTAAATGAATAGACAAGGACACTAAAAATGTAAAGAAAAATAAATTTTTTCTGAAGATCAAAGTAAGCTAGTCAAATGAAATGCATACACATGAACATGAATAAACATAGATTAAATAATAATATCAATCAACATGATTTATGCTATGCTACAAAACCAAATACCATGAATAAACATAGATTAAATAATAATATCAATCAACATGATAGGGGAGAGGGGTCAATAGTTGTGCACCCTAACTTCACACTTCTAATTATCTTATGTGGAAATTTCAAATCACTCTCAATTTAGATCAAAGGAATACATTTTGTTTAATTATGGTTAGTCAAATCACAACTATTAAGTATTGTGTAAACAGCTATTACAATTAACTGCACGACTATTGAACCCTGCACGACTATTGACTAAATGTACAATTTTACTTGATTCATTGGTTTCCTGCTTACCTGTGAAGGAGGTGAGCGTATTTGATAATTTGCACTGCTTATGCCATTCAAATCTAATGTCTATCAATGCCCCTTTCAAATCTAATGTCTATCAATGCCCCTTTCTTCAAAAGCATAGAAGTAGGGCACTGGCTATCCAGCCCCAGGAATGCCCCTGGGCATGGATGCTATGCCATGCCTCCATCGATGCTACGAATACCCTCTGCCACAGTGTCGTGCCTCCCGTGCCGTGCAAACGCAGTAGTCCGTACAGAACAGTAAATACGGGCAGAAAATAACGTGACATAAACTAATTTTCGAACATAGTAAAATATTTATAATATTCACAAAGTGTTTATAAACTGTATTAAACACATTCTTTAATATTTTAAGAATGATTATATTTTATAAACTGTTTATAAAATATAATCATTCTTAAACATATAAAAATAGTTTTATTATATAAAAAATTAATGAAATATTTTTTTAATAAAAATACTAACTCAAAATTGATATTAAATATATTTTTATTAATAAAATAAAATTTTAATCAATTTTTTAATTTGAATTCTATAAAATATTTAATAAATAATATAAGAATTATTTAATTTGTATTTTAAATTACATAATATTTTTTTTTTAAAAATATATTTTATTATATATATGAACATATAATTGATTATATATTAAAGATACTTAATAGTTTTAATGGATGCCTAAATGAATATTACAAAATATAATAATTCGTAAACATTTAGTATTAAGATACCTAAATGAATATTGCAAAACAATACATAATCCAAACATAATGCTTTTAAATAAAAATATATATCTATAATTTTTAAATTTTTAAAATCACTAATTAAAAGTAAAATTGAAGAGAAACCATTTTATTTACACTTCAATAGACTTTTTAAAGCATTTCAATACATAATACAAATACAATATTTTTATATAAAAAATAAATCAATAATTGTTAACATTTTAAATCAACAATTAAAAATAAAATTAAAGTATAACTAAATTTATTTATTTTTTGAAAAATATGTAATTTTTTAACCATTTTCCTATACATTTAGTATTAAGATTTCTACATTTTTTAGCAATTTAATACATAATATAAATAAAATACAGTTAAAAGATGTTTAAAGCCTTCACAATATTCATTGTAGTAAAAAATACTTATTCAAATCTAAATAAATTAGTTGTACTTTAATTTTATTTTTAATTGCTGATTTAAAATATTAAAAATTATTGATTTATTTTTTATATAAAGATATTGCATTTATGTTATGTATTGAATTGTTTAAAAAATCCTATTGAAGCGTAAATAAAATGGTTTCTCTTCAATTTTACTTTTAATTAGTGATTTTAAAAAATTTAAAAATTATAGATATATATTTTTATTTAAAAGCATTATGTTTGGATTATGTATTGTTTTGCAATATTCATTTAAGTACCTTAATACTAAATGTTTAAGAATTATTATATTTTGTAATATTCATTTAGGCATCCATTAAAACTATTATACTTAATACTATTATATAATAAATAATTAAAACTATTAAGTATCTTTAATATATAATCAATTATGTGTTCATATATATAATAAAATATATTTTTCAAAAAAATTACATATTTTTTTAAAAAAATATTATGTAATTTAAAATACAAATTATATAATTCTTATATTATTTATTAAATATTTTATAGAATTTAAATTTAAAAATTGATTAAAATTTTATTTTATTAATAAAAATATATCTAATATCAATTTTGAGTTAGTATTTTTATTAAAAAAATATTTCATTAATTTTTTATATAATAAAACACATTCTTTATATGTTTATTATAAAGAATGTGTTTAACACAGTTTATAAACAATTTGCAAATATTATAAATATTTTACTATGTTCGAAAATTATAAAATGTCACGTTATTTTCTGCCCGTATTGACTGCACGGACTACTGCGTTTGCATGGCACGGGAGGCACGGCACTGTGGCAGAGGGTATCCGTAGCATCGATGGAGACATGGCATAGCATCCATGCCCAGGTGCATTCCTGGGGCTGGATAGCCAGTGCCCTCTGCTCTACCATGTGAAGGAAGCAAGCGTGTTTGACAATCCAAAAGTTGTCGTGTTTAATGGCAAGCAATGAGTACAGAGGAGAAGCAATGCCATCTTCAGTTTCATCTACAAGGAACTCAAACAACAAGAAGAAGCTGCCCAGCCACGTGAAATGGTCAGAATTCGACGCTCGTAATGAGTGTTATCACACGCAAAAGAAAATTGCACTTTTTCTCCCCATTACAAACTTAGGTACCTGATGGTACTTCGACATTAATAGTTATCAATAACTTGTTCAAACCTGACCTCTGTCAGTGTCCTCCCGCGTAAGCCCTTCAAATCTCATCTCTGTCAACGCCATTTTCTTCAAATGTATAGAAAAATGGGTCGTCGTCATCTCCACCTGTAATAAGAAGAAAAAGCTTTCCAAGCCTGTTTTTTGTCCACACGCAAAAGAAATTCGTACAAGTGAAAACATTGTACTTCAAACAAAAAATAAAATAAAATATTTCAGGGCTTTGTTAACAATAAAAATCTGCAGTCCGTACTTTTGATACTTGGGGCGAGACTAGTCCTCTCCGAGTAGTTTCATCTCTTAAACCCAGGCATGGGGTCAAACCCGAGATCAATGGGGAGCAAACCCACTGCCCAAGCCAACTCTACTACCCATTCAAGCTCTTCTCTTGATTTTGTTTGTTTCATACGTAGATTTAAACTAGCAATCGAACTTTGGTGTGCAATGGGTATGTCAAAGATGTGTGGAAAGTAAACGAGGAAATATTTTAGTCTATTAGTTGCATATATTTGTGAATTAGTTGAGGTCAATAGGCTAAAAAAATATAATTTTGTTTGAAATATATTTGAATATATATGTGTATGTGTGTTTAATTGATATAAATCGAAGAACAAAGTTAAGAATTAGAAAATTTTGTTTTTCAAATAATAAAATATATTTATTTTGTTGTAGTTATGGGTGAGTTATAATGTGTGTGTGTATATATATAGTAAAGAATGTTTTGAAAATTTGCATTATTCAAATAAAACTTAAAAATAGGGCATAAATTGAGGTATACTAAAATGTAGATTCTCCTTGTTATCATAGGTCAAAAAAGGAAAAAATATAAAATTGGTGTTTTTGTAATAGTTGAACCTACAAAAAAAATTAAAGGAAAGACAACATCAATTTATTTGATATATAAAAATAACTCATAAAAGCATAGTTGTTTGATATATAAAGAATCTTGAAAACCTAAGTTATTTGTGAATAATCGAGAATACAATGAGGAGTAGTGGATATAGAAAAATGAAACAAGAAAATAGATAAATTTGTATTTTTTTTATCACTTTGAGTTTAAGCTCCAAGTGCTACTCATTAGATTCAAGTTGACAATATGGGTTGTGTGATTTGTCTCCAAGTAGTGTAGGTTGCATGTTATAAATCTTCATTACTTCTAACCCAAAAAATGATGGGTGAAGTTCTTTCTAGTTGACGCATTTTTAGTGGTAAGCTATTGATACAATTTTGTGATGGTAGAAATTGACCCTTCTTTTGTAATGAGATGAAATGTTCATTGGTGTATTGATACAGATGTATTTGAAGAATTATTATCTATCAAGATTAAAAAGTACTTATGTCAAAGCAAATCTTAGTAAAGAAGTGGCCACAAAAGTAGATCCAACTTGTTCTTTTGAAGAGAAGATGCCTCTTTATTGCAAATTCTACATTTTAATTTTCTTTGGTGTGTCATTAGTAAAATATATGCAACATAGAGAAGGGAAGATAGATAGAGAGATAGAGCATGAAGAAGAGAGATAAGAGATTAGACAATAATATACAAAAGTAGGAGAGAGGGGGCAAGAGTGAAAGAGAAAAAGAATTATAGAGGAGACAAAGTGATATAAAGCGAAAAGTAAATCGAGAGATAAATAGGGAAGAGGGAGATATACAAGGAGACAAAGAGATGTTGTATAGAGAGAGGAATAGAGAGAGATATGAGATGGGAGAAAAATAAGAGATATAAAGGGAAACATAGATTGGCTCTTGATCAACTATTATGTGCCAAAAATCCAAAGATGGCACATGTCCATGGGATTTATTTGTCTAACCATCTCTCTCTATTTCACTCTATCTAACTCGCCCTCTCTATCTCTCTCATATCTCTGTCTTATTTATCTCTCTATGTAGATACCTAAAAGTGACCTAGGCCTGCAAGCATCATTTTTACCACTTTCGTCCTAACATAATTAAGTTATTTAATTATGTCCTTGGTCCACATTCGACTATTGATTAAATAATTCATAATTATTTAATTAATTCATGTCCTTTGTTTCTTCATGATTATTAAATAAATAAATTTTTTATTTATTTATTAAATACGTCATTAATTGTCTAAGGTCTCCCTCTAATTAAATGAATTTCTTAAATTTATTTAATTCTCCTTCGTCATTCATATCTTCTTGATTAATTAAATAAATTTTTATTTATTTAATTACGTCACTAATTAGGTCCCCTTCTCCTAAAAAATTAAATAAATTCTTATTTATTTAATTTTGTCCACTTTCCACTATAATTAAATAATTATTCTAATTATTTAAATATTCACTAGCTTTTTCTCTCATTAAAATTAAATAAATTGGATTTATTTAATTTAGTCAATCCTCTTGAGTTTTGAATTAAATCATTATTTAATTCAAAACAATTCTTTAGTCACATTTCTCCACAATTAAATAATATATTTATTATTTAATTACTTACTAGTCACCTGGAGTAAATAAATTTTATTATTTAATTTCTCCAGCAACCTCTTTGTCCGTGCCAGTCTTATCTTCCAAATTAATTCTTGACTTTTGACATCTCATTTAATTTCAGCCCTAGATTGAATTATTTTATAATTCAATCTCAACCCTTCATTCTTACCTTTTGCCCTAATTTTGACCTAACCCTAATTCTTATTGCAACATTCAATCTTGGTCCTTGATTCTAGGGTTTTTGTCATCTTCTCATCCTGGCCACACATTCAAAATTGCAATTTTTATAAAATGGCAATTTTGTCCTCATTTTCTCTCTCTCAGCTCTCTTGACTTCTTGCACTCTTGGTCTCTCTCATGCTCAGATTTCACTTTATACTATTATTAGTTTTGCAGTCATAGTCACTTACAGTCATAGTCATTTTAGTCCATTGTAGGGTCATTTTATTTTTTGCAAATCCTTCAACACTTGCATAGGGCTTAGTCTTTAGTCATAGTTGCTCACACAAATCTGAGGGCATTTTTATTTACTGCAAGCTAGGAGGTGTAACAAAGGTCAATCATGGAAGGTGGAGACTTAGGGTAACATTATCCCTTTTTGTCTTCACTCCACTTCCTTTGTACTTTGTTATTTCATAGGAATTTTGATTGTTATTGTGCTAACCCCTCTAACAAATTAGAATTTTCCCTTGATCACATTGGTGAACCCGATGTCGTTTTTCGGCTTTTCGTACGTTTTTTTTGTTGTTTTCTGTTGTTTTGTAGGATACTGGTACGGAACGCCGCAACTTTTTAAAAAACATTGTGACGCACCATATGCGTCACGACGCACACGACAACCGCAGAGCCGCAATCGCCCTGTCGCAACACAACTGATCCACAGAACGACGCATCTGTCTGTACTGAGCCGCATCCGAAACCCTGAAAGCCGCATTTGCAATCAGCGCCGCATCTGTCTGGTATAATTCTCTTTTGTTCAGTTTGGGGTTTTATCTTTGGATTTCGAGTTTTCTCAAATCTTAGGTCTTTCTGTATTCTATTTTTATTCCTGCATATTGGATAAGATTGGATTTTCTGTCACTAACCCTTTCTGGTAACGGCTTTCCATTTTTTTCGTAGGATTATTTTCTGTTGTTTTGTAGGATACTGGTATGGATCGCCGCAAACGTCGCAACACATCTACTGACAGTAATGATGCAACCGTTCTGTCAAGCCATAACTGCTAAATACAGAGACGCATCTGACATTCTGAGCCGCATTCGTAGAACAGAACGACGCATTCGCTAAGACGAGCCGCATCTGCCTGGTAATACCGCACCGCATTTGCCTGGTAACTTTTTTCTGTCAGTTTTGAGATTTTAATTGCCGAATTTTGGGTTTTTCTATTTACTGGTTTTCTGGTTTTCTGTCTTTTTCTGTGTTTTTATTCCTGCATGTTAACCAGATTAGATCTTTTGTGTTACTAATAATTTTTTTGTAGCGTGTGGCGATCCTTTTTCATGTGTCCAAGACCAATACATACAAGACTACTAATACTCATTGTTTGTAGATTCGCATGTCAAAGAAGGAGAAAACAAACTTTGTGCTTGTTTATTTCTAGATTAGCAAACTTTGAATTTGGTGCTTGTAAAAAGAATAATGTCTTTTATGCTTGAGTGTGCTTGTGGAGTGGTAGGTGAGTATGCTCTCACTTGGTGAAAACCTTGTGATAAAAAAACCAGACCCATTCTTTTTTTTGTTATTTTACCCTTCATGATTCGGTATATCGGAGTATCCTCTCCCCTTGCGCATTCGTGCGATCCTTGGAGTAAGAGAAACGGTTACCGACTCTAGAACTTGGGCCTGTTCTGGTGGGAAAAAGTACTCACCCCAGGACGACTCAGACCGGTAGCACCCTGACACCGAGGGACTTCCAGCCGGTATAGAAACGTGGGTTCTTGGGGAAAGCCCAAGAATCACGAGCGTGGTTCTGACGAGATGGATCCGAAAGGGGACTCTCACAGCATGGATCACGCCCCACGAACGGAATTCTCGAATTAAACACCTCTTGTCTTAGTGTCCAACCGTTCTATTGGCCGTTGCTTGATATAGTGCAGGGTACAGTATCATGCTCGAAGATTACTCACTACTGATCCCCTTGAGTAGAGATAGCAATTCTTGGGATATCACTACCCAATGAATCTAAATTTGGTGTGCTCGAATGACGTTAATGAGCCGTGGAGGAGAGCCAATGCCACCAAAATTCTAAGCTATCCACTCTCGAGAAGGAAAGGTGTTCATCACCAATCCGAGGTATAACTGGTGGGCTATATCAAGTATACAAACCCGTGGCCTAGTGGCCTTTTTAGGATTGTGCTTATCTCATGTGTGTTTGGTTACCCCTTAAAACACTGTGTTTGTCAAGTGCATTCTGGTTTTGTCATAGTCCAAACAAAACACTCATCAAATAGATCAAAAACTTCCATCAAAATACCATGAAAATCACTTTGAAATAAAATTGTTCTGATAAACCGCAATTGCTCTGATAAACTGCATTTGATACTTGGAACAACGCATCTGTAGGTGTCGCGACGCATTTGCAAATCTAGAAGTCGCATCTGATAAACCAAGTCGCATCTGACTGTCAGAAAGCTGCAAGCAAAAAACTGAACCGCAACTGAAAATCTGTAATGCAACTAATCTGTTAAACCGCATTTGATACTTGGAACAACGCATCTGTAGGCGTTGCAACGCATTTGAAAATCTGGAAGTCGCATATGATAAACCAAGTCGCATCTGACTGTCAAAACGCCGCAATTGCAAAATTATGCCGCATTTGCCTGTCAAAACTTTCAGCTTCACAGCTGAAACCTAAGGTCTCCAAACTGTCAACCATCTGTCAAACTTTGTCATTAAGAGGATTCTGTCAAAAACCTAATTTGAAATTGCTCAAAGTCCTTGTCTCTTAGCTTGCATTAGTCACCTTAGATTTCATACATCATCCCTTGTAGTAGCATACTTTCAACATTAGATTATCCTTAGGTTCACATTTTGCATACTTAGGAGTAGGAAAATCCTAAGCATCCCTTGGCAAAATCATTGGTTTCAAAATTAGACCCTTTTGGACCAAGTTATCAAACATCCTTTTAGTCATTGTCCTCTCTCGTGAGATTTCTTCCAACTCAAAAGTCTAGTTAGGAAGACTTGCTAGTCATCTTGTCAACTTGTCATTAACAACAAAGTCCTTTAGCAGTCCAAATCGAAAACAAAGTTCAAGCTTAGAAGTGCTTAGATAGCCTCGTCTTGCATTGCATCCACATTGCATACCTTATTCTCAAAAACCCAAAAACAAGTCATTTTAGTCCTCATTTTGAACCTTAACATCACCTAGTGTCATACTTGCATTTAGTGGTCATTCCCCTTTGAGCAATCTCATTTATGGTCGAAACCAGACTTCAAAAGCACAAGAGACAAATTAAAAACTTTGGACAAGATCCCAACAGTCCTCCACACAACTCAAACTGGACCGCGAACGATCCCTTTACCAATCTAGACAATCAACCTCCAGTGACAACACAACCCTCATCTAACAACTCATTCAAACTCTACTTACAAAGAGATGAAAACGGTCAGCTACTTCAGGAACACATAGAAGTGTTGACACAAGATCCAGAGGTCTATCAGTTGGCTGAAACAATCGCACGTCATGACAGAGACAGATTCGTAGCTATGCTCTTGAGTGAAGGAGCTAAGCTACCACCAGGATTTGACATTAACACGTTACATGACCCTAATGCCAACAATGCTCATAACATCTCACACAGTGGTCAAGTCCTAAACACTACAAGGAACATCCGTTTTGACACCACAACGACACTGCATACCACATCCAACATCCCAAACATCTCCAATACAATAAACACTACATCTATTGGGGGATCACAATCAGCCACAACATCCACAACACTACCCCAATCAAATACAACCACTCTTGGCTCCTTGACACCTTCGGCAAATTATTCCAATCCTCCTGTTATTGCAACAGCAAATACCATAGGGGCATCATCAAGTCATCACAACTCCCCCTTGACAACTACATCTACTACCATGAACACAACTTCGACAAAATCATTCAGTAGTAATTCACAACATCCTTTGGGAGGATCCATAGGACATATCTTTATACAAGGACAACAACAAAACGTTAACACGACAACACAGTCAAACGTCATTTCCTCCCAAAGTGCAAATACCAATGTTCCCCTTGTGCAAAATCAGCAATTCAGACAAGGTGGCCAAGTAACTCAACCCATGACATCGTTAATACATCATAACATTCATGGTCACAATATCCCCCAAGTAACGACACACATCGTTGGGGGACACATTCCAACATACTCATCCAATGTTCACACTCATCAACATGCACCTAATCACAACTTCCAATACTAACAACACACGTCATATGTACCGCAACAACCCGTACCGCCACAATACACCTATACTCATGCGGGAACACATGGTATACCAGGCAATCCAACATATGGAAATGTAAATGATCCTACCATAGATGAACTCAAAGCCACAGTGCAGGATATGGAGAAGAAAATGCAGAACATGCTTATCTCAGGTGGGAAATCCGAAATATCATATGATCTGGATGTATATCCATTCGACACAAACTTACGTATGCCCGCATTTCCGCCAGGATATGTCTCACCCAACTTCACTAAATATAAAGGCAAGACAAATCCCATTGAACATCTCCGCGAATTCGCAACAAACTGTATGGATATTGCCTACGAACCCACATACTTGATGAGACTTTTTTCCAAAAGTCTGGCGGGTCAAGCCCTTGAATGGTTTTCAACACAAAAAGATATCCAGACATGGGATGAGCTCAAAAGAAGGTTCATAACAAACTATGCATACAATATTGACATGGACACCTCTATCACTAGCTTGTGCAATCTCACACAAGAAGAGTCAGGTGAGACATTTATCCCGTTCTTTCAAAAATGGAGAAGCCTCGCTAGTCGATGTCACATTGACATTCCTGAAAGGGAAAAGGTTGACATGTTTGTCCAAACACTTCTAGGGCCCCTCAAATTCGCATTGCAAATACATTGTTGCACAACCTTCGCAGAATTAATGGAAAAGGGGGTCCAAATTGAGAAAGCCCTTAACCCAAAGGGAGAACTGAGGTATGGCTCCAAAAATACAAACACCAACCCACCCGCTGACAAAAATAAATATTAGGTCAAGAATAAATATGTTACCAATGATGGTGTCGTAGATGCCAAGACTACAAGTCCCGTATTGGCTTTGAAAGGGGTACAACAACAAAGTAGACCAAAAACGACATCGACACCTCCCCCCAATACACCTTCAAACAGTTAATATGGTCAAAACAGTCAAGGACAATATCGTCAACCAAGACAATTCCCTAGGGGTCGCACATACACCAATTTAGGTGAACCCATTGTAGATGTCCTCAAGAATGCATCCAACACGGAGTCATCACACTTCCAGATATAAAACCTTATGACCTAGGACAATTCAAACTAGCATGGTGGGATGATAATGCAATTTACGAATACCATCGAGTCAAGGGACATACAACCTCCAACTGTCGACAACTGAAAAATATAATCCAAGACCTTATTGAAAATCGCACCATCGAAGTGGGTGGATCATAATTCAATTCCAACTCAGATCATACTATCCACAAGAATCCACTGCAGGATCATGGTCCCCATAATGCTTCCACTTCAGGTTCACAGAACCAAGCTAACTTCGCCCGAGTCAAGTACGATTATTCTAGTGGACCAACAATAAATAATGTTAGAACGGATGATGAGTACATCAACACCATTACGATCAAGAGAGCACCACAATGCAACGCTACTACGCGAAGTGGCAAGGTCACTATAGCTGGTCCACCTCCCCCTAGACAAGCCAAGATCATTGTAGTAGGCCCATCTGCTAAGCAGTCACAACCAGCTTCATCTGTGAAACAACCAAAACCTGTCTCAACCCCACAACAGTGGAAACCCAAAAGTCAGTTCAATCTCATTGACCAACTAGGAAAGACTCCTGCACAAATATCTATCCTTGAGTTGCTTCGTATCTCTCCCACACACAAAGAAATCCTAGATAAAACTCTCTTAGAGTCGTCGGTCCCGAAGGACATTGATTTCAATCAGTTTGAAACTATGGTGGGATAACTCACCACGCCACACCATGTCACCTTCTCAGATCAGGATTACTCATCATCTAAAACCAACCACAATGATGCGTTACACATATAAGTTTTTGTCCACAAGCACAAGGTTAGATGGGTTTTAATAGATGGAGGAGCAGGGTTGAATATATGCTCCCTTAAACTGGTTAAGGCTCTTGGATTCTCTGATGCATGCGTAGACCCAACAAAAAGCATAGTGATCAAAGCATATGATGACGAGGAATGCTCCTCGCGAGGTGTTATCTCTCTCCCCATCAGAGTGGGACCACTCATTGTTGACACAACTTGCCAGGTCCTGGATTTGGAACTACCATACAACATCTTACTTGGCCGCCCATGGATCCATGCCTTAAAAGCCGTTCCATTGACATACCATCAATGCCTCAAGTTTCCTTTTGATGGTACAGAAGTAACCATATACGGAGACCCCGACCCTTTCCAATATTGTACCAATTTAAGGGGTATCTCGGAAAACAAAGTACCTATTAACCGAGAAGCACTTGGCTCCTCGTCCAAATATGTTGATTCTTCCACACTCATGTCATCCTCCACATCCACTTCATCCACGTCTTCGGCCATAACACCACCTTCCACCACCCTTAAGACTGAGGAAATTGACAAAATCCAGGACCTGGGCTTTGGAGAGTTCAAACTAAATACAACATACAACATAACTACAATACCCACTCCTCCAAAGATATATGGTCGACCATGTTTCAGAATGGAACCGCAGGAAACATTCAAAGTTCCACCAAATACAGTTTTCATTAAATGGGGAGACATGAATGATGAAGACCTTGCTGACATCACAGGATGGATCTATAAAGATACAGTCACACTACCCCCATTACCAGTTCAGAAATATGGCAAGGGTTACAACATTATGAAGGCTAAAGGCTACGATGGTACTAGTGGCCTTGGAAAAAATAAAACTGGTCGAAGGGAACCCATAGAAACTTTCCAAACTCTGAAGCATCTTGGATTAGGGTTTGGATCAATCGACAATGGCGATCAACGTACCTCTGGACTTTCCAGTGAGCGATTACATGCTTCTGAAAGTGTTGAGACTACTAGGGAATCCCTAACCAAAACAGACTCCCATGAGTGGGAATTTGGCTCTGAACGATCCCTAAGTGACTGTTGTATTGATGATTTGTTTGTTGAACCAGGGGAATTGACCTCTGAACAACAGTTTTGGCAAACATTTGAAATTGAGCAGACACCAAACAGTCAAAATCCCACTAACACTTTTCATGACATGCAACAACCACCATCTGAACCCCCTCAGTCCAATCTATCTGAAGTATCAGATGACATTGATAGCCAAGGCTCTCAAACCTTCACCCCTTATTATGATAACGAATATGACACTAGTGAAGGAGATTACTGGATAGAGTCAGATGTTGAGTTGGACGATGATAACTTCATCTACAACATCAACGAATCCATCTGTATGCTATCAGCATCATCACCCGAATTCACTGGCCTTGACGATGGCATTTCATTAGTCTACCCTGAACTAGTTGATTGGGACCAACAAGGACCGCCAATTCTAGATACATTCCAAAATGATAAAGCCATTGTCGAATTCATGGGATTACGAGAAGGCATACCAAGTGAGGACCACAAATCCGGATTTGCTATTGATTTAGACTGCACGGCATACTTCGGTGAGACCGTCTAGTCCTCTAGTCGCAAAAGCAAAAATAAAATAAAAAATGAAATGTCTCTGGGTGAAAACTGAAAGGCACCTCTTGACAATAATATAGTAAAAACAAAGGACGTATCTGTGGGTGAAAACCTCTCTGAGGCGCCCAAAGATGGAGGATTGGACTTTCTCCCCGTGCAACAGGAAAAATCGGCCATGCTTGTTGAGGACACAATAGAGGATAACATTTCAACTCCAAAAGATCCCAAGATGGTCCTATTTGCAGCATCATTGACAGATGAAGAGAGACTGGACTTTCATAAATTCTTTGCAGAACGGAAAGTAAACTTTGCATGGTCCTACGCTGACATGCCAGGATTGGACCCCGAACTAGTTCTCCATCATCTGCCACTAGTACCAAATGCTAAACCAGTCAAGCAGAAGTTGCGCAAAATGCACCCTCAAGTTGCTCTATTGGTTAAAGCTGAGCTAAAGAAATTATTAGATGCCGGATTTATAAGGTCTATAGATTATGCTGAATGGATTTCCAATCTAGTGCCGGTGACAAATCCAAATGGGCTAATTCGGGTATGTACATATTTTTGGGACCTAAACAAAGCATGTCCAAAGGATGACTTTCCTTTACCAAACATTGACATCATAGTGGACCTTACAGTAGGACAAGAGATGCTATCCCTCATGGATGGTTTCTCTGGTTATAATCAAATCTGCATTGCTCCTGAGGACCAACACAAAACAACATTTACTTGCCCATGGGGTACATACTATTTGAATGTCATGCCCTTCGGTCTCAAAAATGCAGGTGCCACATATCAAAGGGATATGACCACGATCTTCCATGACATGATGCACAATATAATGGAGGACTATGTAGATGACTTATTGGCCAAATCGACAACAAGGAAAGATCATTTGAAGGTACTTGACAAAATTTTCAAGAGACTAGAAGAGTACAAAGTTCGGCTAAACCCCAAGAAGTGTGTTTTCGGGGTCACATCAGGAAAACTGTTGGGATACATTGTCTCCCGAAGAGGCATAGAGGTTGATCTAGCAAAAGTTAAATCAATCATCGACATGCCCCCACCTAGAGGAATCAGTGAACTCAGAACCCTACAAGGCAGAGTGCAATCCATTCGCCGCTTCATAGCTCAATTGGCAGATAAGTGCCACCCATTCCAGTATCTGTTACGCAAAGGTGTCCCCTTTGTATGGACGGATAAGTGTCAACAGGCCTTCCAACAAATTAAAGATTACCTGCTGTCAACACCCGTCCTCATGTCGCCTATTCATGGAAAGCCGCTAATTCTATACATCTCGACCACTAGTTCAACAGGGGGCATTACTGGCTCAAAATGGTCATGAAGAGAAAGAAAGAGCAATTTACTACATCAGCACACTGATAGGCTATGAGTTGAATTACACATACATTGAACGTGCATGTCTCGCAGTTGTCTTTGCAGCTCAAAAACTAAGGCATTATATGCTCAATCATCAGACACAACTGGTTGCCAAAATTGACCCATTGAAATACCTATTAAGTCGAGCAGCATTAACAGGCCGATTGGCAAAATGGGTCATGATCCTAAGTGAGTACGACATACAGTATGTTGAACGCAAGGCAATAAAAGGGCAAGTAATAGCAGATCAACTGGCAGATGCGCCAATGCAAGCCTCTCATCCGTTGGTAACTGATTTTCCTGATGAGTCCATTTTTCATACAGAACCAGCTACACCATGGAAGCTATACTTTGATGGGTCCCACACTGGCCATGGCTTAGGCGCTGGAATCTTGTTCATCACACCACAAGGGGATTCAATTCCTAAGTCTTTTTGAATCGCTTTCCCTTGTACAAATAACATTGCTGAATACGAAGCACTGGTTACAGGGCTCAAGTTGGCAATCAAATGGAAAATTCATACATTGCTTGTATTTGGGGATTCCCAGCTAGTAATCAATCAAGTGAATGGTGACTATGAAACAAAGGATGAGAATTTGCTTCCGTACAAGAGGATGGTGGACAGTTTCCTAACATACTTCCAATCAGTGTCTTTTGAACAAATCCCCAGGGTACAGAATAAGGCAGCTGACGCAATGGCTACTATTAGTTCTCTCTTGGACATCCCAAAAAAAGTGTCACAATTTGAGTTCCTAGTAGAACAACTATTGATACCGGCATATGATATCCCAGAGTCAGAAATGGTTTGCGAACTTGTTGGTCCCAACTCCCCTTAGTATTAGGACATTTATGACTATCTAAAGACTCACACCCTTCCATCGAACCTATCCAATAACCAAAGAAAGTCCTTCATTAGGAAATCTGCAAGGTATGCCATTATCAGTGACACCCTATACTGCCGTAGTTTTGACAATACCCTCCTTAGATGTCTTAACACCGATGAAGCATGTACGACCTTACGAGAAGTACACGATGGTATATGCGGATCTCATTCGAGCAGTCCTACTCTAGCTAAGAAACTAACAAGACTTGGATATTATTGGCCGACAATGGAAAAAGATGCAATAGAATATGTCAGAACCTGTCGCAAGTGTCAGATCCATAGTGATTTGGTCCATGCTCCAGCACAAGAACTTTGGCCAATCACTTCTCTGTGGCCCTTCACTTAATGGGGACTCGACCTCGTGGGTAAGATTCATCCAACCTCCTTCAATGGCCATAAATTCATTATCACCGCCACTGAGTATTTCACAAAGTGGATCGAAGCCATTCCTTTGACATACATTACTGGCAAACAAATATCAAAGTTCATCCTCAACTACATCATTTGCCGATATGGTCTCCCATAGTCCATCATCACTGACAACGGACGTCCATTCAAAAACCAAGACGTACGTGAGTTATGTGAGCGATTTCATATCCAACACCACTTTTCATCCCCATACTACCCCCAAGGAAACGGCCAAGCTGAGGCGTCGAATAAAACCATTATCAAGATCCTTAAAAAGACTGTCAATGACGCTGGCTGCGATTGGCACATACAACTTAACCCTGCTTTGTGGGCTTACCAAACTAGCATTCGTACGCCTACATGAGCTACCCCATTTACCCTGGTTTTTGGCGCGGAAGCCATCTTACCCATTGAGGTCGAAATTCCTTCGCTACGGGTCTCTTTGAAGGGTCTAACTAATGAAGAGGAATACCGACAATCACGCTTGCATGAGCTGGAAATGCTAGACGAGAGAAGACAAAACTCACTGAATCACCTCCAAGCGTATCAAAACCGCCTTTGTCGCAGCTACAATAAAAAAGTTTTGGTCAGAAAGTTTGACATTGGCGACCTGGTTCTCATGCAGAACCCTAAGAACCAAGCAGAAAGAGAAAAGCCAGGAAAATTTGAACCAAATTGGCTGGGTCCATATATTATCATATCTTCTTTTGGTTCTGGAGCATATCAACTGGCAACACCAGACGGGGAACAGTTGACTGAGCCCATCAATAGTTTACACCTCCGAAAGTTCTAGCATCAGAGGACAAAGCTGAGGGCCCTAAAATACAAAAAATTGAAAATGGAAAAAATCGTCACCTTGATGAAAACCTGGCAAACGGCATCTTGATGGCACCAAAAAAATCAAAAATCATAAAAATAGTAAAAGAAATGAATTCGTCCAAATATGAGTGAAAACGGCATGGCTTTGGACAAGTACCATGGTGAAAACCTGGCAAACAGGCGCCATGTGTAATCAATCATTGCTCTGCCATCTATTGTCACTTGGTCTAAACTTGGCTTAGGATGAAAGATATCTTCGCCGTTATTCTGCAAAGTCACCATCACATCCTACTCTACCTGTCCTAGTGAACGAACGATTGACATCAGGTCTTGACGACTATTTGTCCAGCAAATCAACAGCATCTTATCTGTATCCCTTGCAAATGGCTAAGTCTTAAACCTGACTGGGGGAAAAATGTTTATCATGCGACTGCAGTGGATGACACGTGAGATCAAAAACATCATAAAATGTCCTGAAAAAAGACAAAAACATCATAAAATGTCTTGAAAAAGACCTAAAAATCATAAAAGGTCTAGAGAAAAATACAAAAACATCCAAATCAATGTCAAAATCCTAAAAATAGAGTCAAAGTTAGTCATGTCAGTCAGTCCATGTCGTTGTCCGAACTATGTTGTCTCTGCGCATTTGCTACATAGGCAAGACTCATACTCGAGTCCCCGAGACATTAGGTCAGTCCTATTAGGTTTGTCAAAATAAATCATGGCGCAATCTTTGGTCATCAAGACAAAGTCATTGGTCGTGTTGAACTACGAGGTCTCTGAGTGTATGACGTAGGCAAGGCCATCTATCAATGAGCCCCCGAGGCCGCACTAGGTCAGTCCATTAGGGTTCATGACACTACAATGGCACGCACGTCAAAAATCTTCAATCAATTTCCAAATGGGGAAAACTCCTGAAACAAAGTAAAACAATCTTTTGTTTCAACATGACAATCTCATCAAGGTAATATCGGCATATAATCAAACACAAGTCAATCTCGGTTACAACAAGTCAACCTCAGTCAAACACAAGTCAAAGCAAGTCAAATCATTATTATAACCAGTCAAACTGTCAAATTTTGGTAAGTCTTCGGATGAGTCCTTCTGAAAGATAACCTCTATCATTTACGTACTAGGATGTGTCCTTCCTAGGCGTTATCATCGTCATTCGACCTTTTGAGCGATCCTCTTGACATCTAAGGATCACTCTTCCTGACATTAGTGTTCTTCAGATGAGTCCTTCTACAGAACCAACTCTGTCATTTATGCTTTAGGATGTGTCCTTCCTAGGCATCATCATTATTTTGAGGGACCCCTTACGACCATTAGGGATCAAATCCTCCTGACATTCGGCATCATTTAGGATGTGTCCTTCCTGAATTCACCAAGTCTCGACATTTTCAAGGTCATCAAAACTTTAAACATTCGGACATCTCGACATCATCAAACATGACACCTTGGCATCAGAACAACGGATATCCAGATGCACTTGACAAACACTTGACAATTGTCTTTTCATCTCCTATCATGTTATTAGTTTTTCAGCGAGATCCCACTAAGCAGGATTTAGAGAAGCAGTGACGTAGCATGAAAATTGACACGCATGACTACTAGCTTCTCAGCGAGGTCCTGATGCGGGGATTTAGAAAAACAACGACATATCATGATAAGAGACTTCATTTTTGTCTTTTGGCAACCATGTCACTAGTTTCTCAAGGAGATCCTAGAAGCAGGATTTAGAGAAGCAGCGACGTTTCATGGGTTGTCCTTGTCTTTTTCTACTTGTGGGTGATGATGACCAGACTGGGGCAAACACGCTCCTAGTGTGAGTCGTGATCATCCTTGTCTGTGACTATTTGTCTTAAGGTAATGGTACGACCTTGCACACCTTAACCTATGTCATATCATGGTGTTTGTTGACCATTACAACAGTCTTCCCAATGATGATTAAAGAGCAACGAATATTAAAAAGTCCTATAGTAAAGTCTTGAAGGATTTGTATCTTCTCATAGGTCTCATATCTTCTCCTCTTTGGTCTGGTCATCTTTTTCTTATCAGTCTCGCCATTTTCTCCCATCCATCCTGCGATGATATCCTGTGTCATTCAAAAACATAAGTGCATACATGATATATCCATTGCATTAGGTCCATACATACATCATCCATAGCATTAAAATAACATAATACATGGCATTACATCATATACATAAGCATCATCCATATCATTAACATAATCATCATCATTGCATCTTTTACATAAACACATCATGCAATAATCATATAAACATTGCATCATCATGGCATCAAAAATCACAAACATAGACATCATAATCATAAATTAAGCATCGTACATCATACATAACATAATGCATAGAACATCACATAACACATATAGGCCGCATCAAAACTGCATCATCATGTAAATATCATCTCAAAAATATACAATGTCACAGGATAAGAGTCAATGGATATCCCAAAAATGGAGCTCGCAGGCTCAACAATAAATATAATGTGTCCAAATACAAGTATGACCCTAGGGTAGGCTCTTATCATCCCCTCGGGGTGAAGAATGTGGTGGCAGCTGAGGCCCTGTCACTAGCTCTGAAACAATAGACGGTCCTGTAGTGGCCTGTGTCTGTGAGGATGAGGGAACTGCGAGTGAAGGCATCATCGTGACAGTATGGTGCATCTGCGAAGTCACTGCAGCTGGACTCTGAGGGGACGGATCTATCACTGGTGGCTGACCCTGTACTGACCTCTGTACTGAACTAGTGGAACCATGGCTATGCCCTGAATGGTGGCTCGGAGTATGCCTGCGGGAGTGATGTGACCTGTGGCCTGATGTGTGTCATGTGGAAGTTGACCCCCCAACACTGGTATGACTCCTGGTACCACTACCACTGCCCGACCTGTGCCCACTGCCTGTCCTCGTCTGTGATCAAGACAGGGTAGGATCTTGCTGCTCTGGCAGCACTGCCTGCTCATATAGGGTCCTGTACTGTCCCAACCTGGTGCTCACCCTGGCAAGCTCCCGAGCCATGTCTCCTATGGGTCCCATACATAGGGCCGCAAACTTTATGCACCATCGCGCTACATCCTGCTGTCGGATCACCGCCTGATCCCGCTCTACACGGGCTACCTCCAATGTCGATTGTAGTGACCTCACCTGTGCCAGGCTGGCATCTAGTCTCTACTACAGATCAGACACTCGCTGATCAGCTGTGGCATCCGATGGCAAATCTGAGGATGGTATCTCCTCCCCACCCTCCA